>WBNM01041715.1:0-14210 GCA_013399055.1 Ramphastos sulfuratus
CCCCCAAAACTGAGCCCAGTGCTGATGGTCTCTTGCCACACACAATGTTCCCTATTCAGAGGGAAGCATCCCTAGGGCCAGAGAGATGCCTGGACATGACTGGGTGGCTGCACACCTTTGTGTGGGTCCAAGGGCAGAGCTGCTGGTGTCTGACCTGGGATTTATGTCTCCTCTGCAGAGTGCCTGCTCAGGAGAGAACCTCAATTACACATCCCTGGCCTTCTCAGATGGAGGCTGTGGGCCAAGCTCCACCAAGGACTACAAGAAAATGAAGGCTGAGCAGGACTACGTCAATGTGGACCCCCAATGCAGTAAAGTGAAGCTCTGGTCCTGCTCCAGCCCTGGGGTGTCCCAGTCTGTGGAGTACACCCAGGTGAAGCTGTGACTCCCAGGATGCTGCTGGAGGGGGTGGGGGTGTGTGTGATCAGCTCACTGCCACCAGGATGGGGAGATGGCCTCAGCCCCCAGCAGCTGGGGGCAGAGCTTCCCCTTCTTCCTCCTCCTTCCCCTTCTTCCTCCTCCTTCCCCTTCTTCCTCCTCCTTCCCCTTCTTCCTCCTCCTTCCCCTTCTTCCTCCTCCTTCCCCTTCTTCCTCCTCCTTCCCCTTCTTCCTCCTCCTTCCCCTTCTTCCTCCTCCTTCCCCTTCTTCCTCCTCCTTCCCCTTCTTCCTCCTCCTTCCCCTTCTTCCTCCTCCTTCCCCTTCTTCCTCCTCCTTCCCCTTCTTCCTCCTCCTTCCCCTTCTTCCTCCTCCTTCCCCTTCTTCCTCCTCCTTCCCCTTCTTCCTCCTCCTTCCCCTTCTTCCTCCTCCTTCCCCTTCTTCCTCCTCCTTCCCCTTCTTCCTNCCACTCCTATCACTACCTGACAGCCTAAAAAGTCCCTCCCCAGCTTTCTTGCAGCCCCCTTCAGATACTGAAAGGCCACAATAAGGTCACCTGGGAGCCTTCTCCTCTCCAGACTGCACAGCCCCAACTCCCTCAGTCTCTCCTCATAGAACAGAATCACAAGGAACAGAATCACAGAAGTGTTGAGGTTGGAAGAGACCTTGGGGGTTGATTCCATCCCCTGCAGCTCACATTCCCACCACTGCAGCTAAGCCACTGCCACTAAGCCATGTCCCTCAGCAGCACCACAGCCACACAGCTTTTAAACACCTCCAGGGATGGTGACTTCCCTCCACCACAATCTGCCACTACCTTTCCCATTTTCCTGAGCACTGATTGAATTCCCAGGGGACTTGGAGTTGCAGCACTGCAATTTGTTCACTGTTGATGCAAAGCTCAAGATGAGGCTGCAGTGTGAGTGCAGCCCAGACAGCAACTGTGTGCTGGGNAGATAAGCCTGGAACTGTGAACTGCCTGTGCCTGGGCAGGCTGTTACCAGAGGGGCTGCTTCCCCTTCTCCTCAGTGATTGTATTTGCCAGGTCACCTTCATGGAGCAGGAATGTGCAGCCCTGGTGGCTGGGGCTTGCTGTCCTCCAAACCACTGCTGCAGTTGGAGCTGGCAGCTGGCTCCTTCCCACTGCTCTGTGCTTTATTCCTTCTGATGTTTCAAGATATAAACCATCCAAAGTCCTGGGGGAAGGGAACTGGGCCATGCAGGGAGCTCTGTTAAAGGGCTGGAGCTGCTGCCTCCCCCCTCCCTCAGGGCTGCAGCTGCCCCAAGTGTTTCCAGCTGGCTGGGCAGCCATGGGGTTAGTGGAGGCTTGGGAGATGATCAATTTGGGATCGATTTGGGGAGAGGTCAGGCACTCCTGGCTGTCTGACCTTGTTGTCTGGCCCAACTTGGAAGGGCACAGCAAGGAAAAGGTTCAGAAACCAAAGCAACCTCTAGGAAAGCACTGCTGAAGGCCAGGAGAGGTAGGTTTGTGTGGAACTGGAGATGGGGCCAAAAACCCCATCTAGTGGGAGTTTCTGGGGGGGGGGGAGGGAACCAAACCCAAACTCACAATGATTCAAGTGCTTGTGATTTAAAAAAAAAGAAAGAAATGCAAATAATTCCAGAGTTCCAAGCCTCTTGGGGTCTTGTTTTTATGGCTTTTAGCCTGTGAGATCAGAGGGACCAATGCACCCTGCAGGGAGTTTGGTGCCTTCAGTGCTCCCTGGGCCACTTGTAACATGGAATGGTTTGGGTTGGAAAGGACCTTAGAGATCATCCAGTTCCAAAGCCCTGCTGTGGGCAGGGGCACTTCCCACTAGCCCAGGCTGCTCAAAGCTTCATCCAACCTGGCCTTGAACACCTCCAGGGATGAGGCTTTCACAACCTGTTCCCGTGTCTCCCCACCCCCATAGTAAAGAAACTCTTCCTAATATCCAGTCTGAATCTGGATCCCTCATAGGTGGCTTTTGAGTTCAGTTCCCAGCACAGAGGGATGCTCTCTCTGCTTCTCTTGTGCTTTCTCAAGCAGAACAGCTCCTGGGAGAGCCACAACATGCAAGCAGGACAGGAACCAGGCTGAGACTGCAGAGCTGTGGCTCTTTCCCTGCTTCTGGCCACCCCTCCTTTGTGTTCCCCAGTTCTCTGAAGCTGTCTCCCAAACCAGGGTGGCTCCAACACTCTGATTGCTCCTAAGCAAGACAAAAGCAGCAGCAATTTGAGAGCAGCTCTTTACTGGGATGCAGCAGCTGGAGAGCATGAATAAACCTGATGGGAAGTGTCCAGGGCATGGAGAAGAAACAGGATCTGTCTGGGCAAGCTGGAGCTGGGCTAGGACTGCTCTCAGCAGCTCCTTGGTAGGGTGCCTGCTGCATTTGGGATGCTTGCACCAGCACAGCTGGGACCACACAGCAGCACCACAGGCAGGGGACCCAACAGCAGGGGACACTTCTGCCCTGTGGCTTTTGCTCCAGCCCCATCCCTGTCCCTGGGGAGGTGGGCAGGGGGGTCCAGCTCCAGAGCTGGCTGCCAGCAGAGGGAAAAGCTTTGCAGCAGAGAGGGAACCCTGTGCTGGGCACGGGAATGCTGGGTCTGCTCTGCCAGCCGAGCTCTGGGAATGGGAGAGGAGGGACTTGGGTGCAGGGAGCTCCCTGCAGACGCAGCCAGGTTGCCTCCTGCTGTGCTCAAGCTGCCTTGCCGGTGCCTGCTGAACACCCAAGAGCTCCAGTTCCTCCAAACAGCCCTGCTGGGCCAGGCCCCATGGGCTTTGGGGTTGTGGGGCACCCCTGCAGCAGAGGAGAGCTTCCTGAGGTGGAGGGAGGTAGGAGCTGTGGTGGGGCTGAGGAGGCTTTGCCCAGCTCCCCGATGCCCACCGCGGATGCAGCATGCAGTGAGGGTGCAGGGACAAGATGGGCAGCGATGCCTCCTGGGTGAAGCACCCAGCTCCCTGCTGCAGGAGGTGCTGCCAGGTGGAGAAAGGCCTCTCTGCAGTGGCAGTGTCACACCTGGTGTCAGCTGTCAGCAGCGGAGGGCTCTGCCTGGGCACAGCCTAGAGCATGCCCAACTCGGTCACCACCTCCTCGCAGGGTGGGTAGAAGTCCTTGGTGCTGGCCCCGTGCAGGGGCAGGCTGGGGGGGCTGGTGTGGTGGCTGTTGCTCAGGATGGTGGTCTTCCTGCTGCAGAGGCTGCCCATGGAGGCCTGTCTCCTCAGCCCGGGCCGGGGGCTGCCCCAGCAGGACAGGCAGCGTGCCACATCCTGCAGCAGGTGCCCGCTGAAGAACATGTAGATCCAGGGGTTGCAGCAGCTGCTGAGGCTGGCCAGCAGCATGGTGATGGTGAAAGCCACGTCTGTGGACTCTGGGAAGGCAAAGGAGGGGGTTGAAGTGTGCAGCAGGCTGGGCAGGGTCCCAGTGTGCAGTGGGCAGGACTGTGTGGGGCTCTCTTTGGCTTGGCCACATGTCCCTTGTCCCATGCCCATCCCATCTGAGGGGCACTGCTGTGGGTCAGAGTGTGCAGCATGCCAGAGCTGGGCTCTACCCTTGGCTGAGGGTGGCAGGTGGGTGATGCAATGGGACACAGTGAACACCCAACACACACACACACACACACACACACACACACACACACCCTTTTTACAGAACGTTAAAGGTTGGCAGGGACCTCCAGAGATCATTTTTTTCACATCCCAAACAGCAGCTCCTGCAGCAAATTCCTGTATGAGAGATGAAACAGCCATGGTAAAGCTGCTCCCACAATGTCTTTGTGGGTTGAGAGTCAAGAGGAGGGGGCCAGAATCTTCCCTAGTGGTGCCCAGTGACAGGACAAGGGGCAATGGGCACACACTGGAACCCAGGAGGTTCTACCAGGAAAGGTTTCTTTGGTGTGAGGGTGCTGGGGCCCTGGAGCAGGCTGCCCAGAGAGGTTGTGGAGTCTCCTTTTCCAGAGAGCTTCCAACCTGCCCTGGGCATTGTGATCCTGGGCAAGCTGCTGTGGGTGCCCCTGCTTGAGCAGGGAGCTTGGACTGGCTGATCCCCAGAGGTCCCTTCCAACCCCCACCAAGCTTTTCAGTGTTTTCTGCTGATGGAAACAATGATTTGACTCCACAAACTCTTCTCTACAAACACCCCTGGGGACCAAACCTGTGCCCTTGCCCACACCTTCTAAAGCACCCAGATATGACAGATGTGGGCATGTTGTGTGTGCCCAGGGCTCTGCACCCAGCATCCCCACCACTACTCACCGTCATCAGGAGCATCCTCGTCCCACACTGACCACATCTGCATGCTGAAGAAGGGGGCCCAGCAGGCAATGTAAGCCACCACGATGACGAAGGTCATCTTCACCGTGCGGATCTTGGCACGGGAGATGGTCCTCACGCTGCTCACCCGCGAGGGCTGCCCGCCGGGGCACTGCCCGCTCCTCTGGGAGGAGCTGAGGGCGGCAGCGGCAGCTGTCGTGGATCCTCCTGTGCCGGAGGCACCGCTCTGGGTCTTGCCTTTGAGGTTCTTGCAGATCTCGTAGCAGATGAGGCTGTAGCAGACGGTGAGGATGGCGACGGGCAGGATGAAGATGCACAGCGTGGTCCAGGTGATGTAGGCTCGGGCTCCCCACGGGTACCTGAAGTCCGCCCAGCAGTCCAGCACCCCCGAGCCCTGGCGCACCTCCCGCAGGGAGAAGATGAAGATCTGGGGCAGGCTGAGGAGGCAGCTGAGCAGCCAGGTGGCCCCGATCATGCCGTAGGCCTGGCGGCTGGGCTGCTGCAGGGAGTGCAGCGGGTGGCACACGGCCAGGTAGCGGTCCAGGGTCATCGCGATCAGCATGTAGGTGGAGGCGAACATGCTCAGCACCTGCAGGTACTTGACTGCCCTGCAGAGAGCGTCCGGCCCCAGGAAGCGAAACGTCACCTCCCAGACCAGCTGTGGCAGCACCTGGAAGAGCGCCACGCCCAGGTCGGTCAGCCCCAGGTGCAGGATGAAGAGATGCATCCTGCTCATCTTCCTCCTCAGGCGGTACATGGCCAGCAGCACCCCCACGTTGCCCGTGGTAGCCACGGCCAGGATGGTGGCCAGCACCCCGATCTCTGCCTTGGCCAGCTCTTCGTCCCGGCTGTGCAAGAGGGTGAGGTTGGGGTCACCTGCCATGGTCTGGGGGCTCAGCAGCCCCTGGCCGTGCCCAGGCCAGCTGTGGTGAGTGTTGTTCCAACCCCAGCCTGGCTCCATCCCCTTGGGAAGCTCTGCGGGAGCTCAGGCAGTCCTAATCTTGGCTCCAGTGGCCTCTTCCCTGCCTCCCCAGGGTGGAGCTGTTGGGGTTGGTGCTACCCCCGAGCGCCACTGCAGGAGCTCCTCTGCCCCTTCAATGTCCTCAGTGCTTCCCTCCTCCGACTGTCCCCAGGACAGGTGCAGGTTGTCACCTCCCCTGCCTTGTGCAGCTCCACATTGTGCTAACCCTTTGCTGCGTGCCTGGGCTGCTGCATGCAGGATTCCCGAGGAGCAAGGAGGAGCAAGAGTCCCAGGCTCAGTCCTTGCTTTTTCTCTTGTCTACACTCAACACTCCCAGATTCCTGCTCCCCCCTGGACTGCTCATCTTGTGTATCCTTTCTCCTCACTCTGAGCTGGAGAATCGAGTTGGGGAAAGTCCTCTTTGCTGCTTCTCAGTCTGGTAAAGGCATCAGAAGGAGCTACAGAAGCTGCACCCCTTTGGCCTTTTCGTTCCAAGAGCAGCAAAAGGCAAGTGAGTGGTGTTAGGGCAGCCCTGTCCCAGGGGGAAGCAGGGCAGCTGTCTGCTGCTGGGGGCTCTTGGTTGCTCTGTGCAAACACTATCTGCCTGCTCTGGCTTTTATAGCCTGCCAGCTCCCCTCTAGCTGGCCCCAGCTTCCTGGCTCTGTCCCTGGCTGTGCTGAGCACTGCCCAGTGCTGTGTCAGGCAGGTGACAACAGGGTCCCCTCCTGCTGCTCTCTTGGGAGGTGCCATCCATGGGCTTTATCAGCAGATTTGGCCACCTGTGATTTCTGGGTGAGAGCTGAGGGCTGAGGATGCTCTTGTGCCTCTGCTCCTGGCCCCTGCATCTTTTCCACCCCAGTGTCTCAGGGCTGGGGATGCTCTGCCCCAGGTTTGCACTGTTCCTGCTACTCAAAACTTTCCAAATCTTCACCCTTGGCTTCTCCTGGCCCAGCAGAAGCCTCTGATCCAGGAGCTGGGAGATGGGGGGGTGCAGACCCCCCCAGCAGCTGAAAGCCCTGGGGCTGTTTAGCCTGGAGAAGAGCAGCCCCAGAGGTGATCTGATCAGTGCTCAGCAAGAGCTAAAGGGTGGGGGGCAAGAGGATGGAGCCAGACTCTTGTCAGTGGTGCCTAGGGACAGGCCAAGGGGCGATGAGCACAAAATGCAACCCAGGAGGTTCCATCTGAACAGGAGGAGAAACTTCTTTGATGTGAGGGTGCTGGAGGCCTGGAGCAGGCTGCCCAGAGAGGCTGTGGAGTCTCTTTCTCTGGAGAAATTCCAAACCCTCCTGGGCATTGTGATCCTGGGCAAGCTGCTGTGGGTGCCCTGCTTTAGCAGGGGGGGGTTGGACTGGATGATCTCCAGAGGTCCCCTCCAGCCCCAACCATGCTGGAATCCTGTGTCTGACTCTGCCTGCTTAGCCCTCAGCTAAATGCTGTTGGTTTACTCCAACAGAAACTCATCTCCAAGGTGAGAAGCAGATTCCTGCTCACAGAGCAACCTCTGCCTTGAGCCATCAATATTTGCCCCATCTCTCTTCCTCAGAAAGCCTGGGAGGGGAAAAAAAAAAAGTCATGAGAAAGGAAAAGCTGATGGGGAAAAACAAGTTGAAGAGGTCCCAGGAGCTGGAAACTTCATTCAGAAGTGTGGTGTGAGCCAGAGGAAAGGTGATGGACAGCAGCAACACCATCAAGGACAGGACAGCTGCACAATAACCTGCTGAAAACAGAGATGAGAGCAACCCTGAAACCCTCTGTTGTGTCTTGCCAGGGCAAGAGCTTGGACACCTCCTCCTTGATCTTTCTTTCCCACTCTTTCCAGAGCCTTCCAACCTATCTTCCCACAGGCTGTGTGATTGCAAAATGTTTTCACAGCAGATCCACACAAATAAGAAGTTTCCACACACACTTTTTTTCACTTTTGTTTTGCAACATTAAGGTTTTGGGTTTTTTGTTCCCCCTCCTGGCTACTGACTTCTGGCAATACCAAACAAATCCACCCAGCTGCTGCTAGCCCTTTTTGGGTGTGTGTCTTTCTCTCCTGGGCAAAACCAACAGCAGCAAACAAAAGAAATGCACAAATCAGGTTGGCTGAGGAGGGGAATCAGAGCAGCTCCTGCAGGAAAGGACTTGGGGGTGTTGGTTGGTGAGAAGCTCAACATGAGCCAGCAACATGCACTGGCAGCACAAAAAGTCAACCCTGTGCTGGGTTGCATCAAAAGAATTGTGGCCAGCAGGTCAAGGGAGGGGATTCTGCCCCTCTGCTCTGTCTGGTGTAGACCTCACCTGCAGTACTGGGGCCAGTGCTGGAGTCCCCAGCACAAGAAGGACATGGACCTGTTGGAGAGGGTTCAGGAGGCCACAGAAATGGGAGGGATGGAGAACCTCTGCTGTGAGGACAGGCTGGGAGAGTTGCTTGGGGGTCATTCAACCTGGAGAAGGCTCCAGGGAGACCTTAAGGCAGCCTGCCAGTAGCTGAAGGGGGCTACAGGAGAGCTGGAGAGGGACTTTTTACAAGGGCTTGTAGTGATGGGATGGGAGGGGATGGTTTGAAACTAGAGCAGTGTAGGTTATGACCCTAGGACATTAGGAAAACATCTCCTCAGCCTCTCTTTGGAAAATAATCAAAAAGAAAAGCACTTTGGATGAGGGGAAGGAAGCAGGGGAGGTTTAGGTTGGAGATGAGGAACAATTTGAGTGCAAGAGTGGTCAGGGATTGGCTGCCCAGGGAGCTGGTGGAGTCCCCATCCCTGCAGGGGTTCAAGAAACCTGTGGCCATGGCAGCTGGGGACATGGTTCAGTGGCCATGGTGGGGTTGGGTTGCTGGTTGGGCTGGATGATCTCAGAGGCCTTTTCCCTCAGTGACCTGCCAGTGCATCCAGAGATTTAAGCAGGAATTATCTTTCTCAGACTCGTTAAAGCACCAAAGATTTGCAGTGAGGGTGGTGAGAAGGCTCCAGGGAGACCTTAGAGCAACCTTCCAGGACCTGAAGGGTCTTTTGACAGGGGCTTGTAGTGAGAGGACATGGGACAATGGCTTTGAGCTGGAAGAGAGAAGATTGAGACTGGAGATGAGGAAGAAATCCTTTGCAGTGAGGGTGGTGAGGCACTGGCACAGGCTGCCCAGGGAGGTTGTGGCTGCTCCCTCCCTGGAGATGCTCAAGACCAGGCTGGATGATGCCTTGAGCAACCTGGGCTGGTGGGAGGTGTCCCTGCCCACGGCAGGAGATTGGAACTGGATGACCTTTGAGTTCCCTTCCAACTCAAGCCATTTTATGATTCATTTCTGAGCTCCTTCGTGGCTCTCCTCTGCTTGAGAGGGGCTTTGCTGCTGGCAGAGCTGGCTCTGGCTGTGCTGCTGCAATTAAACTGCCTGGAAGAAGGTTGCTATTTGCAGAAATGAGAGCAATTTGCAGCTAATTAAAATACATTCACCCCTAGAAGAGATCTGATGGATTAGAAAGCAGCCAGCAGGGGGAAGTGACTGGCTGAGGTGCTGGAGGTAAAGATGGGAAAGATATTTTGGGTGGATAATGGGATTTTTCTGGGGTTGTGAGCAGAGAGCTGATTTTATGGAAGATTAATAGAGGGCAATGCAGGGAACAACAAAAAAAAAATACATCACAAAGCAGTGAGCAGCCAAGATGGAGGCAGAGATGGAAGGGGCAGATTCTGCAGAGAGAAAAGAATATTTAAAGGGTGTTGGGGACAGACTCAGCTCTCCCTGGCAGCACTTTGATTCAGGAGCAATTCCATTGGAGTTAGAGCTTTTACTCCATGTTTGCCTAACTTTAGTTGTGGGGAGAATACCTCTGCAAAGCTGCTTAGAGGAAAGTGAAGCTAATTCACAGAAGAGAAATGATCCTTAGCAAACAGCAGTGCATTTTCTTTAGGGAGGGAGATTATCACAGCAAGGAAAATTTCCAAGTAGATGGGTTAAAAAAAAACTCAGACAACCAAAACCTCATTTTCTTCCATTGCTTCCCTGAAGGTTTTGCCACACCATCAGTACTGCCAGGCTCTACCTGCTTCAGCAAAACCAGAGCTGGGTCTGCACCTCTGAAGCTCAGGAATTTTCTCAGTGCTCTAGTTACCCTTGGAGGCCATGGTCCAGCTGTGCCCAGTCCAGTACATGCCAATGCAACACAGTGCAGATCAGCTCAGTCCAACCCAATCCAGCTCAGTCCAGCCCAATCCAGCCCAGTCTATTTCAATCCAGTCCAGCTCAGTCCAACCCAATCCAGCTCATCCCAACTCAATCCAGATCAGTTCAACCCAATCCAGCCCAGNCCCAACTCAATCCAGCCCAGTCCAACCCAATCCAGCCCAGTCTATTTCAATCCAGTCCAGCTCAGTCCAACCCCATCCAGCTCATCCCAACTCAATCCAGATCAGCCCAACTCAATCCAGCCCAGTCCATTCCAATCCAGTCCAGCCCAGTCCAACCCAATCCAGCCCAGTCTATTTCAATCCAGTCCAGCTCAGTCCAACCCCATCCAGCTCATCCCAACTCAATCCAGATCAGCCCAACTCAATCCAGCCCAGTCCATTCCAATCCAGTCCAGCCCAGTCCAACCCAATCCAGCCCAGTCTATTTCAATCCAGTCCAGCTCAGTCCAACCCCATCCAGCTCATCCCAACTCAATCCAGATCAGCCCAACTCAATCCAGCCCAGTCCATTCCAATCCAGTCCAGCCCAGTCCAACCCAATCCAGCCCAGTCTATTTCAATCCAGTCCAGCTCAGTCCAACCCCATCCAGCTCATCCCAACTCAATCCAGATCAGCCCAACTCAATCCAGCCCAGTCCATTCCAATCCAGTCCAGCCCAGTCCAACCCAATCCAGCCCAGTCCATTTCAATCCAATCCATCTCAATCCAGTTCTTCTCAATCCAGTCCATCTCAATCCAATTCTTCTCAATCCAGTCCACCTCATTCCAATCCATCTCAATCCAATCCATCTCAATCCAGTTCAGCTCAACTCAAATCAACTCAACTCAGCCCAGCCCAGCCCAGCCCTGCCCAACCCAACTCAGCCCAGCCCAGCCCAATCCAATCCCAGCTGCAGCTATTTAGGCTGTTTCCCACAAGCTAGGTCCTGGCTGGGCAGAGCCTGGAGATGGGGATAATGCCACTGGCTCCTGGTAATGCATCTTTTTGTGCCACGCTGGTTTGTGCCTGGGGGGAGTCAGGATGCTGGAGGTAACTCCTGGGGCTCTGTGCTGCTGGATGCTGCTGCCACAGGGTGAGTTGAGCCCTGAAACAGTTGCCACAAGGTCTGTGTTTCCTCCTGTCCTCTTGGGTGTGATGCTGAGGCATGGGACCATGTAATTTCTGAGCTCTTCTCATCTGGTTTTGTTGAGGTAATGCTGTATTAAGCTAATTTTTTGGCAGCTGGTAGAATCAATGCACCATGAAGCATAGCAAATAAAATGCTGTTTTTTATTACCAGCTACATCCTCTGTGCATCCCTCACTGCAGAGCACAGAGGTAGAGAGGTTCTGACTGCTGCTTAAAGAAATAGAAACATTAAGGTTGGAAAAGACCTTTTCATGTCATCCAGTCCAACCACCAACCCAACACCACTAAACCATGTCCCCAAGTGCCACATCCAATGTGGGTTTTGAAGCCCTACAGGGATGGGGACTCCCTGGGCAGCCTGTTCCAATCCCTGACCACTCCTGCAGGGAAGAGATTGCTCCTAATATCCCAACAAAATGTGTTGGCTTGGGGTTTTTGTGCTGCTTTGGCTTCATTTCCAACACAAATGTTTTGTTTGTGAGGCACAGTGGTGTTCTGCTTCTCCCACTGACAGCACAGAGCATGCTTGGGCTGCCTGTAGCATTTAATCACTGAAATGCCTCCTGTGGTTTGGGTCAGGGGGAAAAAAAAAAGAAGAAAAGGGGGGGGAAAAAAAGGCAAAATTGGGTTATTTTGTGCTGGTTCAGATGCTGTGGAATTATTCAGGTTGCAAGTGCTTTGTGGCAGCTTGGGTTCATCTCCTTGGGAAGGCTGAGGGCAGGAGGGAGGGCTGGGAGTTCCTGGTGTCTGATGGTGCTCTTGATATCAACTCTCTATCAATGACTATCAATCAGAGCATCAATGACTTCCCCTCCTCCTCCTGACAACAGCAATTGCTGAAACTTTCCAGCTCTTAACAACTTAGGATCTCTAAAATCCAAACTCCCCCTTGCCACCAATCTAACTCCATGTAGGACTGTCCCTTTTATGCAGGTTTGGGGGGTTTGGGTGCTTGATGTAATTTTGGTTGTTTGCAGTGTTTGTGAAGAGCTCTCAAAAGTGGGATGGGGAAATACTGGAAAGTGTTCAGAAGAGGCTATGAGGATGATGAAGGGGCTGGAACATCTGTTTGGTGAGGAAAGGCTGACAGCCTTGGGGCTGTTTAGCCTGGAGAAGAGCAGCCCCAGAGGGGGATCTGATCAATATTTACAAATATCTGAAGGGTGGGGGACAAGAAGAAGGGGCCAGGTTCTTTTCATGGTGTCCTGTGACAGGACAATGGACACAAAGTGGAAATCTGAAGGGTGGGGGACAAGAAGGGGCCAGGCTCTTTTTGTGGTGTCCTGTGACAGGACAATGGACACAAAGTGGAAATCTGAAGGGTGGGGGACAAGAAGGGGCCAGGCTCTTTTTGTGGTGTCCTGTGACAGGACAATGGACACAAAGTGGAAATCTGAAGGGTGGGGGACAAGAAGGGGCCAGGCTCTTTTTGTGGTGTCCTGTGACAGGACAATGGACACAAAGTGGAAATCTGAAGGGTGGGGGACAAGAAGGGGCCAGGCTCTTTTTGTGGTGTCCTGTGACAGGACAATGGACACAAAGTGGAAATCTGAAGGGTGGGGGACAAGAAGGGGCCAGGCTCTTTTCATGGTGTCCTGTGACAGGACAATGGACACAAAGTGGAACCCAGGAAGTTCTGCCTCATCGTGAAGAGAAACTTCTTTGGTGTGAGGATGCTGAAGCCTTGAAGCAGGCTGCACAGAAAGGTTGTGGAGTCTCCTTCTCTGGAGAGCCTCCAGACCTATCTGGATGTGTCCTGTGTGACCTACTCTGGCAGGGGGGTTGGACTGGATGATCTCTGGAGATCCCCTCCAACCCCTACCATTCCATGGTTCTGTCAAGTGACCTTGTGGTGTCTTGCTAGGGAACAGATTTCTCTGCACTGTGGTCACAGAATCACAGAATTAACCAGGTTGGAAAAGACCTCAAAGATGACCAAGTCCAGCTTAGCACCTAACCCTTCTCATTAACTAACCCCTGGCACTCAGTGCCTCATGCAGCCTCCTCTTAAACACCTCCAGGCATGGGGACTCCACCACCTCCCCAGGCAGCTCATCCCAATGGTCACCAGAGGGGCTGTGACTGCTCCTGATAACTGGGAGCACTGGAAGGGTCTGGCACAGCTCTGCTCCATCCCCAGACCATGTGAGATGGCCCAAAAAGATGAAACCCTCCCTAAATGGACTGGCTCAGGACTTGCATTGTGACTCTCATCACCCTCCAGAGGTGGAAAGCCCCCTGCAGGGGTTTGGGTCCCCAGCCCTGTGCAAGGGGTTCAAGTCCCCAGCCCCATTCAAAGGTTTTGGGTCCCCAGCCCCACGTAGGGGGTTTGGGTCCCCAGCCCCATGCAAAGGTTTTGGGTCCCAGCCCTGCTGCAGGGGATTTTGGGTCCCAGCCCCACAGAGATGGTTCAGGTCCAAGCCCCATGCAGGGGGTTTTGGTCCCCAGCCCCATGCAAAGGGTTTGGGTCCCAGTCCCTGCTGCAGGGGGTTTTGGGTCTCTGGCCCTGTGCAAGGGTTTTGGGTCCTAGCCTCACACAGGGCATTTTGGGTCTTGGCCCCACGTCGGGGGGTGGGGGGGGGGTGGGTCCCTGGCCCTGTGTAAGGGTTTTGGTTCCCAGCCCCAGCATGGGGGGGGTTCAGGTCCCAGCCCTGGTGCAGAGGGTTTGGGTCCCCAGCCCTGTGCAGGGGATTCAGGTTCTGGCTCTGGGCAAGGGTTTTGGTCCCCAGCCCCATGCACAGGGTGTGGGTCCCAATCCCTGTGCAAGGGTTTTGGGTCTCACCTCCACATGGGGGGGTTGGGTCCCTGGCCCTGTGCAAGGGTTTTAGGTCCTGGCCCCAGCATAGGGGGGGGTCAGGTCCCAGCCCTGGTGCAGAGGGTTTGGGTCCACAGCCCCATGCAGGGGGTTCAGATCCCAGCCCCATGCAAGGGTTTTGAGTCCCAGCTCTGTGCAAGGGTTTTGGGTCCCAGCCCCAGCATCAGGGGGTTCGGATCCCAGCCCCAGTGCAGAGGGTTTGGGTCCCCAGCTCTGTGCAGAGGATTCAGGTTCCAGCCCCATGCAAGGGTTTTGGGTCCCAGCTCCGTGCATCCAGGAGCTTCTTTAACTGGGAGACTGTTGCAAGCCAGGCATCAGTCAGCTTCCCCTTTCCTCCCCTCTTCCCTTCATTCCCATTTGATTTAAAAAAGAATTAAAATTTTTAAAAAAGTATATTTTCCATTGAATTAAAACTTCTGATCCTGCTTAATATCAGAGAGCCTGGCTGGGTGCATGCATAAACAGGCTGAACACATGGTGAGTGCCCAAAGCAGTGCCTGGTGGGGA
>WBNM01041728.1:0-12369 GCA_013399055.1 Ramphastos sulfuratus
TCCAGGTTCTTCATCCTCTTTGCTGCAGTTCCTTCTCCCCAGAGCAGAAGGCAGGAGAGCAGAAAAACCTGTCTGGGCAAGCCAGGACATATATAAGCCTATTTAGGCCTGCTAGGCCTACCACAACAGACCACCTCTCAACCAAATCAGTTCTGTGATTCTACATCTGGTTTTCAATCACCTAATTAGAAAGTGGGTAGAGAAAAAATGTTTGGTGAGCTTTCTCTGTGTTCATTGTACAATAAGAAGCAGTGGACTTCTTATTGAACTTCCTTATTAAAATAAAAGAGAATTAGTTTAAATGAGGGAAACATTTTCTAGTTATAAAAATAAGCTGTCCTGAAAGTGACTCGGCAGAGAGCAAAACCTCCCTCATCCATTAGGGCTCTTCTATGTAAAACTGATCATGGCATGAGACAAGAGGGACCTCTAAGTCCCTTCTAATCTTATTTTCTCCGATTCAGTAACAATGTTGATGAGCATACTCAGTGGAATACATATCTACAAGTAATCAGTGGGATGATTTGTACAATAAGGTACTAATGTAAGACTATAACCCTTTAGTCCTAAGTGATTCAAGCACACAGAAATAGTTTACCTTTTATCCTATAATTAGACAGTATCTAGAAGAGCTGCCATTTATTAAATTACAAGATGTAATTATTGATATTGAAATAATCTACTTCTAGGTGACAGATTTTGAAAATAAACACTAGTGTTTTTCTAGTGTTTTTTATAAAAGACTTCAAGCTCATAAGTAGCTCTAGTGAGAGAAGTAGACATTTTGTTTTGTCATGTGTAGCTAAACACTGTACGGGTCTTTTCTAACTTGTTCTTTATGTGATTTAATTAAAGAGCAGCTAGTGATACCCATAGCTTGATGCATAGACCAAAGTGACAGTTGCATCTCATACCATGGAAGATGCTTGAAGATGTTTCCACTGGTCTTCAGATGCCAGTCCAAGTGGCTGCAGGCCTTTTATAGCTCCTGTGCCACATCTATGCGTTCGTGTGGTTTTGATCCCTATGTGACTGAAGATATGAAAAATGGCACTACAAATGTGGTTTTGGCAGATGAATTAAGCGCTATATCAGTGTTGTCTTAAACATCCAGATGTCATTTAGTTAGCAACATTTTGATAACAATTTGAACTGAGAATCTCATGCTAGGAGACACATTCAGTTGTTTAAACAGAAACCTCTAGTCCTGTTTGTGATCCTCAACAGTATCAAAGACATGCACACAGGTTGGTAAGAAAATTGTGCCCACCTGGATTGCCAGATGGGGTGGGATTTTACACAGCAAACATCTAAAGTTAGAGAAGATACATTAGTCTAGAGAAAATGCTGGAAATATATTGGGAATTTCAAGTTGAGACTATGTCACAGTAAACATAACTTCATGTTATAATACCTCACCTATCAGACAGTCCTAGGTGAAAAAGACATGCTCAAAGCCCCAGCTTTCTTTCCCATTTTTATTCCTAGTAATTTTTTTCTTGTCATTTCACTCTGTAGGAACCATAAAGCAATCACAGTTTATTAGAAAGACCAGTAGAGTCTAGAGAAGGCATACTATTCTTGCAGTATTGCTTTTTCTTCTCTTAGAACCTGCCTGCAGAATTACATACAATATGATGGCCCCATCTCTGGAGTCATTCAAGATCAGCAACTTGATCTAGTTGGGGATATCCTTGCTTTACTGCAGGAGATTTGGACTAGGTGACCTCTAGATGTCCCTTGCAACTCAGTGCATTCTATGATTCTAGCATTGCAGCACAATGTGTGGTTAGAGCCCATCTACATGTCTATCTATGCATCTATATTCTTTTTAATCAGTGATAACGAAGTCTCTATGACAGCAGATTTCATAAGCAGTCTTGTATCACTACCAGTTTAAAACGCTTTGTTACACTGAAAGAGACCTCAGTGGCTTTTAAGCATCTGTTTTTATCTTCCTGTTATTGGGATACCATTTACTAATTATCACTCCTTCAGCAATCCACAGTATGAGATTCATCTCCCCTAAATTTAAGTCTTTGTAGGTGCTTACACATGTATGTTAATCACCTCTGGCTCCCTCTATGTTAACAGAGAAAACAGCTCCACTTGGACAAGTTAAGTCTGTCTCGTTGAAAATGTTTGCTTTGAGGTGAGGCAGATCTTTTGCAGAAGTGCCTATTTGTCTCCCTTACTAAGAAGGCCAGAGAATAAACTCAGAATCAGACACTCGTATTTAGCAATGCATTTATTCCACTGTAATTGCCTCTAACCACTTGGATGCACTGTGGAAGAAAGAATTTTAAAATGCCCCCCAAATCATTAAGGCTCACCTTATTCCATTTACCATGGAACTGGAGCGAAGGTACTTATATAATCAAGTATCATGTCTCAGCTTGAGAATGGACAGTAACATTGCAATTCACAACCAATATTATAAATAAGCCTATACTAGAAATGAAAACATGACTGAAGAATCCATGTGCCACTTATTTTCACTGTCCTCCATAGGGAGGATTTCATAGGCTTAGCTTGCCTCTGAGCTAGCTTTAGTCTGACTAAAGCTAGTTCATTTCTGTACCTACTAACATATATCTGCTCAGACATATATCTGTAACATACAAGGCAATGCTAAAGCATTTGATGTGGAAACCATGCCTGGATCCAAAAGACATATGTATATATAAAATACAGATTTCACAGTATCATTGTTCATCCCTAACCTAAATTGAGATTCAAGACTTCTCCTCTAATATTATGTCTAGATATTCTTCTCATGATACCACTGTGTTCAAAATACCCTGACATGCTGCTGGCTTCTATTGTCCTGGGCATTCCTCTGAACTGCTGCAGAAGGATCTGTTTTGACTTGGGCTCTTGGTGTTGCTTGACTATTTTGAAATAATCTAGAAGTACAGGAGGCAGAAACACTTAACCCTGCATGGCAGAAAATGAGAATTTCCCCCCAACAATTACTGCATTTCGATTTTCCTAAGGAGCCCCCAAATTATTGCATAGGGTATAAAAGATACAGTGGCTCAAAGATAATTGTAGAACTTTGTGTTTGGCACTTATCTAAGGTTTTTACCAACATGTGATAGATGGTGCTAACCCTTATAATAAAGCTGAGTTTTACTTGGAGATTAAAGAGGAAGAGTGAAATGCACTGTGCATGAATGTGACATTTTGATTTCTATTTAAAGTTTCTTTACAAAGCAGAGCTCCAGAGGTGCTGTTCCAGTCCTCCCTCATTTATAACCTTTTTTTTTGTGACTCTGGAAAACCTTATATAAACAATCATTGTGGAACATAAATGAATGCTCTGCTCATTTCTATTAATACTAAAACACTATTGTCATAATTCACAAATACCAGCATGGTCTCAGTGTTATTCACTCAAATATTGGTTAACGAGAAAAAAAATAGAGGCTAAGACAGAACTGTAGAGAAAATAATGCTAACTATGTTGCCAGTAAAGACTGAAATGGATTCTCTTATGCTTGGCATAGGAGGTTACTAATAATACAGGAACTCCCTGGAGATACCCACTGAAGCAAGGCCATGACCCATCTCTGTAGGAGATGATTCACCATCATCTTTCCTTTGTGACTGTGCTGCAAGATGAACAGTTTTAGGTTACAGAGGAGCTCTGCAGGTAGATCTGAATCCACTTTGGTTTCGGACTGTCTTAGCCACAGCAGGAAGCCAATCCTTCCCCTTCCTACTCTATTAAGTAGATAATTTGAAGTGGCATCCTACAGCATCTCAAGTTAATTGAAAGTGTTAAATGAAAAATGATTGACAGGGACAATTCTTGAATTCATATTATTTGCACAGGCTTGTGGGAACTGTTCTAATAATGTTCCTTTCCACTCCACATTTAGGTATACATCTTGCCTTTATCTTGCAAATGCTTTTCATATGCTGAAAAGCCTTTATAGTTTACTAGGTTTCATACAGGAAGAAAAATATCTAAGATGTCTGCTGAGCTCTTTCAGCTGTTTTGAAAATAATAATGAAACCATAAGTACAAGATTGCTGAAATTATTAAATCGCTGTAATTCACAGTCAAGATGTCTATAGCCATCAGCTCTGTTTGAAGCCCTATAGTGAACTGCGTAATACATCTGAAGAATTGACCTTGATGTTTTGCATCAAAAATACTTCAAACTGGTAACCAAGCACTAAGAGATAAATATGCCACATAAATGCAGTACTGATTTGGTGCTATGAGAAACTGCATTTCCAATGGTTCAATCAGATCATCGTCTCTTGCTCAAGAGTTAAGATGACATTGAAATATAATTACTTAAAGTTAAATAACTGAAGTAAGCTTCATCAAGAATGCTATGGATTTCATCATTTAATTTAGAGCCTGAACAGGGAATTATCACAATTGAAAAGTTCTTTCATTTTGAAATGCAACTTTGATCTGGGAAATATTCCATTTACTCAGAATGGGAACCAGAATAGTTACCTGTGAGAAGATACTTTTTGAGTATTACCACTGAATGGAATTAGAAGTAGTTCTTTGAGTTACCAAATTAGATGAGGTGAATCTTGAAGTATTACAGGTGATTGGATTGTAGCCTAGGTTGAACAGTTATTTGAAGAGACACAATGGTGTGATGAAATGAGCTCAAGGCTACTACTTCAGTCTCCTTGTAGGCTACTGATAAAGAGTAAGAAAGATGCAAAGAATTGGTTATTTAAAAAAAAAAAAAAAAAAGAGCATTATGTCAGGTTGCGTAGATTTTCTAGGGCAAGGGAAGAATCATAGAATGCATTGAGTTGCAAGGGACATCTAGAGGTCACCTAGTCCAAATCTCCTGCAGTAAAGCAAGGATATCCCCAACTAGATCAAGTTGCTGATCTTGAATGACTCCAGAGATGGATAAGACACAGAATGATGTAAGGTTGGACTAGATCCTTGAGGTCCCTTCCAACCTGGTATTCTATGAACCTATGAATGTGGAAGAATATACTGCAAGTGCATTCTTTGAAAAGAATACTATTTTCCCATGGATTTCATGTTTTTGAGGGGAAAAAACATAAGAGAACACATTTCTTTACACCCATTTTGGTACAAAGATATCCTTGATACAAAGATATCCTTGACTACCTGTGGAGGCTGGAATAATTATTAATAATTATTATTTAATTAGCTTTGGATATTCAGAAATAAAAATTATAATGAAAGACACCACATTTCTACCCATGGACAAAGTGTTTAAGATTCTGTAAAAAGAAAAGGAATACAGGCTTCTCTGATTATTTAAAGTGTTTCAGAAGCTTTGGGGTCATCACATTACTGATTGAGATTCATCTCTCATTTTATAAAACTTCCTCAGTGCATTTTTGGCACGATCGTAATATTTTAAGGCAATTTTATACTGAAATCTTTCTAATCAGAATCTCTGGTGAGATTCCTGAATGGAAAAAGAAATCTCAGGCAGTATATTTTTCAAGCGTGCAGCTATTCAGAATCTGATTACCTTTTCACATTTTCATACAAAACGGATTAATGTGTCTCTGTCTTTATTACATTTTCAACACTTGTCATTCGCCATTAAGCCAACACTATGAAGATGTATTGCACAGCAACATAAATGACCACATTAAAATAGGGTGTATGTGTGCCTGAGAAGTTAAAGGCTGCTTGATTTGTGTTACTTTTACATTAGATGCAATGTATCTAAAATATTTTACACAACTCGAGAGTCAACAATCTGGGGGAAAATATGAATAAATAGATGGAAGTTTACAAAAAGGGGAGAGAAATGGAGAAAAGTGTTAATTAAATCAATCACAGAGACATGTGGTGATGTGATAGAGTGCTATGAAGAAAGCCTGATGTGTTTTCTTATAGAGAACAGCTCAAATCAGAAACTAACACAGAATTTGAAGCACTTGCTGGAATGCAGAGGTTATTATGGGGCAGGACTGTCATGTATTGGGAAGGATTCAGGACAAATCTTACTTTGTCCCTGCATTAAACTTTCCGTAGCTTTCTTGTGAAAATATTTCTGCCATTAATCACAGAATTGCCTCCATATATCATTGTTTCTACTTACCTGATACACACTTCAGAGACTGCAACCTGTCAATACATAGAAGGGGATTTATAAGGTAGAGAGAGACATTTTACCAACACCTGTAGTGCCTGGACAAGGAGCAATTGTTTCACACTGAAAAAGGGTAGATTTAGATTAGATATGACAATTTTTTTTTTGTTTGTTTTCATAATGAGGGTGATGAGACACTGGAATAGGTTGCTCAGTGAAGTTATGGATACTTTATCCCTAAGAGAGTTCAAGAGTAGGCCAGATGGGGCTTTCACCAACCTGGTCTAAAGAAAGATGGCCTTGTTCATGTCATTGGGAGTTGGACTAGCTGGTCTTTAAAGGTCCCTTCCAACCAAAACCATTCTGTGATTCTGTGAGTCTGTGATGTATCACCACAATGTAGTATCTGATTCCACCACAATTATTTCAGCCCTACTCCAGTTTCCCATTGATTTCACTGGATATTTGGGTTGTTCCTATTTTGAGAGCTATACTTGTGTTTCCAAAGTGGACTTGTATGCAAACATGATTTGAAGCTTGTCATTAGGAATGAGAAATGGACAAAAGAGCAAGACTTTCTTTTTAGTAATTTTTTTTTTTCCTTACAGCAAATTTACCCTTCAAAATTTCTGTGTTTCGAATCTAATAAACTTAAAAATCAACGAGAGAGTAAGATTTTTGTTTGGTTTTCTCAACCTGTGGCTAACTTCTGACATGAAAGAATTAGTCTAAATGCAACCTGTTACCTAATAGGCTTTATACTTATATCAAGGAAATTATAAAGACAGCCTAGTGTCTTACACTAGGCTTACACATACATGTGTCTTACACATACAGATCATGTATGTATTGTCAACTGATTCTAGAGCCAAGATTTCTACTCAAACATTAACTATACAGTATGATTGTCAATGAAAGGGTACAGCTGCTATCTTCGAAGCCAGTTTACTGACAGATCTAACAAACTATCATAATAAAATGATTTTACATCACCTCTAGCAAAACTTCAGGTTGGAGAGACTCTTAAAACATCTTTTTGCTGTCTTTATTGTAATCTGTTACAACAAGTATAAGAAGTATATTGGTATGAATAATATTTCGGACCTTGCTCACTGACCTCTTCTGGTGTTGGTATAGCGCTGTCACTGTGTAAGAGATTTTCAGATGCAAAGAACTGTAGAAGGACCAGGCAGGCCCGAAGAAGCAGCTTTAGATCTGTTTGGCCCCAGATTGTTAGGGTGTCTAATATTTCAGTTTACAGTGCCCATTCATGGGAAAAGCAAGTGAACTAAGCTCCACATACAACTCACATTCCCTTTCCAGTGCTGCAGTCAGTGTTGTCCCATCTGATCAGCACTTCTTACAGCCGCTGACCTCCTCACTCCCTGTGTGTATATATCTGATCCAGTTAATTGTTTTGTCTTATACCCTTCTCATTTATTTCACTAGTACTGAATTATCATTTGTCCTGTGATTCTCTGTGATATCTCCATTCTTTATTCAACATCCATGTTTATTGTCTGACTTCTTGCTTCATGGATACCATCAGCCAGCATCATGCTCTGTGCTATATACACTGTAGAGATTATTCACATCCAAGCTGCTTGCTCTGTGTACAAACTCTTCACCCAAAGAAGAATACTTTTACAGCCTTTTGAGAAACAGTGACTCCTCTTTGTATACCTCTCATCCATTTTTCTCTGAAGTAATTCTTATTGCTTGCAAGTAACAGTGATTTTTCTAGAGACATTACTGGGAGATTTCTTTCTCTGCTTTGGGATTATTTGGGTTAATTTTTTTTCCAAGATACATTTAATCTCTGAGGCTGTTTCCAAGGACAGTGTCATGCCTAGGAATAATTTGGAGGAGAGTAAAGTTTCTCTCTGGGTTTTTTCTCCTGAAGAAGGGAATGCAGGGTTAGCTGTCTATGGGGAATTATGAGAACAAGATTCTAAATCTCAGTGCTTTAAATTATTCTAAAAGCTGTGGCCCGGAAGGTGTAATTGTCAGGGAAGTGTAGAGTTTGTCAGTGCAGCTCAATAATTATCTAGTCAGAACTCCTGAATGAACTCTTCCCAGTAATTTTTTTCAGTCCTAGACAGCTCTGCAGCTATTTTATTTCAGCTTAACCATTGTGAAGTAGTCATGATTTTGTGTAGCAGTCTCAGTTTTCCAGATGAATAATAAATTTCTTTTTACCCACTAATGTTACTCGTGCCTGGGTATTCCTTTTTTTTTTTTTTTTTTCATATTGTTATTATTAGTATTATTTTTTTGAGGAAACAAGAGTGGTGGAGTGCTAAATCCATATGGCAACCTGAAGTACCCCAGTCCCTTATTTTTTTATTCATATGATGCATGAAAAATGGCATAAATGTATTTCACTGTGTCACCTAGAATCTGTGTAGCCAGTAATAATGAATATGCTTTACTCTACAGCTCAGTAGTGTTTCATTTCTTCCTGACAAGATTATTTGACAAGCAGACCCTGCATTGGCAATGTTGTTTATTTTCATAGGCATGTAAATTATCTTGACAGCCTCATAAACATAAATTGGCAGGCATACTGTCCCACAGCAATGCTTGCTAAAATACACTAATGGAATATAATAAATAAATTATTCTAGTGTATTTATAATATGCTAGCATACCATTACATCTTCCAAAAGTTATACAATACTGAATAAAATGTTCAATATTTCTTACCATTTACAATAACTTGTTGGTTAGATATTTAATACAACTATGATGAACAATGCTTGGCTTCATACTCAGGGGTGTATTCAGCCTCAAAATAAGGCAAATATTAACTTATCTTGCCTGCAAATATTGGATAGATTTTTCCAGCTAACACATGAATTTCATTTGGCGCAATGTACAGGAGGTATTTGGAGGAAAATGCAGGTCAATTCAACCACCAACTGATTGATTGATAGCTGGTTGTTAGGCTGGATAAAAAATCACCTGTAGATATGTACAGAGTACCTGGAAAACAGGTGTACCTTTGGAAGCACACAAAGAACAGATGCTAAATATTTAGGTATGGTCCAGGTCAATGGCACGTTATTATTGATTCATCTGGTTTTGCTGCTCGGTCAAGGTCATCAGCAATTTGAAGTTGCCCTGGGTACAAAAGAAAGAAGCAGCAGTCTGATCTTTAATCTCTTTGGAGTTGAAGCAAGTTAAGGACATAAACATGACCTTAGACTGCAAGCCTATGTCCACATGATAGGTATAAGCCCTTGCTCAGGGTGGCCTTTAATCCTCAGAATTTCAATCTTCTAAATGCCAGATCTGTCTCTAGAGTATCTTCTTTGCCACTGAAGGAAAGAAGAGTTTTTGGGAAGGAATCATTTCACCTAATTTACAGCATCATAAATCACTATCTCAAGAAGCCTGTATCTCTCCGTTAAGGAAACCTAGATGAATAACTTAGGTTTTGATAATAAATTTTTATTGAGATAAAGTTAGGGAAAATTAGTTACATCTAGAGAGTTTTGAAATTGAAGAGATATTACCCTCAATGTTTTCCTTCATTATATAATCACCATTTTATGAATCAACTGTAAATAACAAGCAACATCTAATCTTCTCCCTGGAGTAATTAAGATTATGATAAGGGGAACAGCTTCAGAGCACACAGCTACCTCCTTTCTCCTTGACATATCAAGTTGGTGTCACTGCCAGTATCTCACAGACACTGCATTGTCTGCTTTGTCAGACTGAATAAGAATTTTCATTTTTCTCTGAAATCCCAAATTGTTCAGTGCTAATACGAACATGGATTCACAAAGGTCATCAAATATCTCCAAATTCTTGACACACTGTAGTATGAGTCAGAGTCCTGAGCACTGTTTTGTAGCTTTCTAATTAATATCAGCTCTCAAAGCTCACAAATCCAGTGGCCAGTAATGAGGCAGCCCAAAGACACACTTCAGAAATGCCCTTTAGTCACTGATTTGCTCTCTTCCAAGGTGGGTTATGGCCTTGTCAAGCAAAATTTAAACTGTTAAAATCTGGTTGTGAAGCACAAAACAGAAAGCAAGAACTTTGCTGTTGTGGTTTTGTATTGGAATGGTTTCAATGGAAAGTACTAAATAAAAATGACTGGACGATATGTCTAATAATTTCATTATTTCCTTATCCCTTCCTTTACTGAAATAAATATTTATTGAGCTCAACAAGGAGAATAAAAAATCCCTGACATTCTCTATGTGCTGCTTTATGTATGAGCTTTCCTATGTCTCATTTCTCCATGACAACCACATTTGACAGGCAGTCCCTGCTTTGGCAATGTTGTATCATATTTTCTTAGGCATGTAAATTCTGTTGACAGTCTCATAAACATAAATTGGCAGGCATACTGTCCCAAAGCAATGCTTATTAAAATACGTTAATGGAATACTATAAATACATTATTTTCAAATGAAAGCAAGAAATATACACAGGTTCATATGATATTTCTGCCACGGATTGATGAGAGTTACAGTCAGGGACAGCTAACAAAATTTGAAGTTTGTGATTGAATTTCTGTAGCAAGCACTGTAGGTCTATCAGCATCCCCAGCTGCTGCTGTAGCTTCTTGTTTCGGTCCCAGTGCTAACACAGAGACAAAGCCAGTCTTTTGCATGATGCTTCATGTGTTTCTAATCTGTGGTTGATACTCTGTTCTTCCACAGTGTCTCTCTAATGCTTTTCCCAACCCTCCAAAAATCACAGATTCTGGTACTTCTGAGCTGCACAGTGACTGAGCATCATCCTCCCCTGATACTGCTTATGTTTTTTGCAATAGAAATGAGGTTGATGGCATATCCTGGGAGTAAGTTAATGCAATATAGGAGCAGGAGGCAAAAAACAGGAAGGAAATTTCCAGCTTTTGTGTTCTGTAATTTCTCCTTTGCAGTACTTTTGAGATAGCAATACTAGATTACAGAAATAGTTCTTATGACAATAGTAACCTTCAGGAAAAATATTAAAATTCTTATCAATTATGCAATCCAGCAAGATTTGTTAAAAAAAAATGAAAAGTATTCTAAAAGCTTTCTTCTTTTAATTTATTTTTTTAATCTTAACGTGTATTAGTGTTATAATGAAACAATCATAACTAATTTTCATAGTGAATATTTTTATTCGGTTCCAGGGACTTGTCTTTGTGGATCACAATTATGGAAAAATAGTTTAAAAGGTAAATGTTTTTAAAATATTCCACAACTTTATCTTTATTTTTTCAAAATTAGAAAAATCTGACCCCAGAATACTCCTGTGTCATTTTGTTTCCTATATATTATCGAATCTCAGAATGTCAACAAAAACTTGCATTTTGATAATACTTCAGAAAAATTTATAGTAATGCTTTTCTATTACCTTTAATCACCCATATTTTAAATATAGAGAATGAATGCAATTTCTGTTTTAACAAAGATTTCAAAGCATCTCTAAAGAAAGATCTTTGTGTGAACAGGATTTTCTTAAGAAATAGAGGCAGAAGAAAGGGTGCTGTTCAGCACAACTAAGAATTAATCAGCTTCCAGTTTTCAGATGTCCTCATTTTATTAAGGGGAAAAGGAAGGAAGTTCTATGAGAAAATTCTTGAAGCGCCTAATAACCTATCTGCAAAATCGTTGTATCAAGATAAGCTGCAGAAGTAATGTTTTCTGTAGCAACTTAGGAATTTAGAATTTACTTAGAATTGGACTTAAGATGTTAGGAACCAGATTTTGAAAGGTGAGGATGGACATGTGCAAAGATTTTCAGAAGCATGTAAGGAGGTTAGTTAGCTAAAACTAGAGCCAATAGAGGACTTATGAATTTAAAATGTTGTTTAGACAGAATTGAAGTTTGACTTTCAGAATATTTAATGAAAATATCCTCTGACCTAGTATGTTTGAGACTTACCATCCATCTATATCTCTATGTAAGTGGCTAGGTGGAAGATATTTATCCACAAGCTAGTCAACTCAAGTGCCTACTATGGACAGTGGTGAGAAACAGACATTTTTAAGATGCAGTTCATCAGATACATTTCTGTATCTCAAGTTTAAGATGAAGTTCACCTTCAAAGTGACCTACTTGCTTTACTGATCATAAAGAATCCAAAGAATTATCCCATAGTAGACACCTACACCTGATCATATGAATTCTACCTTCACTCATTGCATACTATGGAAGAAAAAGACTAGACTGGGACACGGTATACTGTGAGGTAAAGGAATATGATTTCTGTTCCCTGTACATCTTGAGAGCCATTGATTCTCTGATGCGCAGTGCTTGGTGGATGTGATGGTTTGGGAGTTACTTGCCCCCT
>WBNM01041728.1:12514-25573 GCA_013399055.1 Ramphastos sulfuratus
CAGTTATATACAAGTTAAAAGTAATACAGAAACACAAAATTCGCTCCAGAACAAGCAGATTGCCAGGAGGATCCTGACCCAAACCTTCCCCCCCACCCCTTCTCCTCCCTTCAGAAATAATCAGATCAATCCCTGTATATCTCATGTGATAAATCTGGAGAGATCTGAGGTGAGATGTCAAGAAGATGACAAGGAGGTTAGAGGAAATAAAGGGTTAGGTCGGATTATAGTTAAAGCAGAAAGCAGCCACAGACCATCAGAGTGAAAGAGCAAAACAACAACTGCTGAGTACTAACTGAGAAGTGTGTGAGAAGTGTCTTATCTGTGTTTTGACTAGCTGCACTTCTCAGCAGAAGAATGCTATAGATTACTGTTATTGTTTTTCTTTCTTCTCACAGCTAAGGATTTAATTTCTCTCAGTAAAATATTCCAATTAGCCTCAAACCAGCAGTAGGACAAGGACAAAGCCCAGGCAGAGTCATATCAAGGAGGCTGTGGAAAAGGAGAATGTCTCAGTTTATCATTCTCTACCAAGCAGGATCCCAGACAGAGAACATTCTTAGTGCATCTCTGGTAATTGTTATTGAAACTTTTTTTTTTTTTTTTTAATGTCATGACAGAAATTAGACCTTTGAACCTTTGAGTATTCTTCCTCCTCTGCCCTTTCCAGTGATATGTTGAATCACCTGATTTTTAAATGGTGCAAAGGCCACTTTCCAGCTGTCCAAGATGATGCTTTATTCTCAGATTCAGACTTGGTGTTTTTTTACTTTTTAGCTAAAAATATCTATAATTCCAGAACTTCGTATAATTATTTATACATGTATATACAGGCATGATCTTAATGTAAAATTAACATTAATTAAAATTTTCCCACATGCTTGACTCATAGTTATTCTCAAGCTATAAGAAATAAATATAATTAGGACAAGTGAGAATCATGGGATATGAATAGTACAATATGTTAGAGAGGAAGAGAAGAACATAAATTAAGAAGAAGGGAAAAGTATTATGGGATTATTGTAACTTCAGAAAGAAATTGGGTTTGTTTCTTCATGACATTTATTCCAGTCATAATTTTCAGCCTTTTTTAAATTTTTTTTTCCTTTCTTTTTTAATGTGGTGCTTTAAAATATCTTTGATGGTAACTTTAAATAAATAGGGTTTTTTAAAATATATATTAAAAAATCATGGAAATAGGTAAATGTGTGTGAAGTGCAAATACTGATATCAAGTGTTATTTAATTTGAAGAAACTGTTAAGAAAGATCCTACTGAGCTCACTAGACGTAACACTGACAGTTTTAATCTGTATCAATAAGACAGAGGGATGATGCAATTAGTGCTTCCACTTTGTAAAGGCAATAGAAGGATGAAAGTAGACACGAGGGGGATAAAGGAAGAATAAAGATACAAAGGAATGTGAAGTCAACATTTTTGTGTGCCTATATGACTTGCTGAAGTTGGAGCATTTTGCTGACTATTGCTTTGAAATAAAAATTTTGTGAAATGCTCAGAGCAGGGCAGAACTCGCTTTAACGTGTCTTAAAATGTGAAAGACAAGGGTTGTAGGGAAAAGCAATATCTTTTATTAAACTAGCTGATGCAGTTATAAAAAGAGACCAGTTTCCGGGGCACAAGAAAAAGGTTTGTATGCCTGAAGCATATCTGGTTCTGAAACTATGAAGCTGAGTTAATAAAAGATCCTTCCTCTGCCTAAACCTTACAGCTCTGTATCCTTGAATACCATCTCTAATGATCCTATTACTTGAAAATACGAAAAACTTCAGCCAGCTCAAGAAATATCCCTCCTATCAGATTCCTGAATTCCATCGTGATCATTGCTCAAGTTAAACAGCCTGTGTGTAACTCACAGAGAGCTCACGGTTCTGCTCTTTTCTAATGGTACAAAATTTTCTCTGATTTTTGGATCAAAGGGATGATTTTCAAAGACAGAAATAGGAATGTCGATTTCAAGTTTTTGAAAAGAGTTGGAAAACTCTGCAACCTTTCAAAAAATCTTCTCAAAGCTCACAGTAGAAACTCAGCTAATTTTTATGTAGATATGAACCCTTTTACAGATCAGTGACAGCAACAGAGGGATTTCTTTGTTTTGGTCTGGTGTTTTTTGTGATGTTGGGTTTTGTTGGTTTTGGTTTGGGTTTCTTTTGTTGTTATGTTTTTGTTTGTTTGTTTTGTTTTTGTTTTTGTTTTTTTATTAACTGGATAAGCAGTAAGTGAAAAATACTCCTGGCCCACTAGGAAATACATTTCAAGTATCTTCCATAAAATATAGACTTAACATTTACTTCATTATTTTATTCTTTAGAATGTAAATTTGAAATAATTATTAATATGTAATAACAGCCAAATTTCATAACCAAAGGAACATTGGATCTGTAATTGTTTCTTGTTATTTGCATTTTATTTAGATCAAAATAGACCATAAACAATGGGGGTTCTGCTAGATAATTCTTGCAGTTATGAAGAAATATTTTCCACTAGCTGATACCTAGATTGTGGGAAGTGGTGAGGTTTTTCACACCAGTCTTTCTGAACCATTTCAGATAGGCCATCAAAAGTGTTCATGTTATCTGGGCTAGAGAGATGCTCCTAATGCTGTTAATACATTGAGTGTCCAATTGATGCATCTTGCTCATATTTATAAAGTTTCTATAATTGCTAGAACTGGAGTCAGAAGAATTTTTTGTATTAAGCTCTATTAACCAACTGCTAAGGTTTTATTCTATTCCAAGCAGGAAATAACTCACTTTATCCGAGACTATCCAGAAATATAAAACAAGATCACCACTTTTGAAAGGAGAAAGGACATTAGCAATGCTCTCTGAACATTTCTGCGTTACTTTCTGGTTGTGATTTTTTAAATCTTTTCCAGTCAGGACAAATCCATTAATAGATGTTAAGCAGTATTTTAAGATGTGTTTCTAGCAGATGTGTAAGGCAGATGATTTCTAAGTAATGTTAGCCGTTAATAGAAATTACAAAGTCTGAATAGATATAGGAACATACCAGACCTCTTCCAGGCCAATATTTCTGCATTTCTTCAATAATATGTTTAAATGTAAATGTAAATATGAATATGCTTTCCATTTTAATTCAAATAATTTGCTGAATTTGCCATGAAGGGTGCAAGTCACACCAAAGTAGCATTTGTAGTGGGTAAATGGTTCACCAAAGCATTCACTGAGCTCTACAATGACATTCAAGTAGTTAATGAAATGGTTTAATAAAATATCACAATAATAATAATAAAAAAAAAGGTTAACATTCATTTAGCTAATCATCTTATATTATAATTAACATGAAATATGGTAGGCTCTGTTCCACTTCTCAGAAAAGATTAAATAGCTGAATGGCAGTACTGCAGAAACACAATGCTTGATGTCTTTGTTTGACAAAATATCCATATAGTACACTGCTAGTGAAATGTGAACCAATAAATTAATAATAACATTTTAGAGACTGCAGTTGTCAAAATAAATTTTAAAAGAACAAAATTTTTTTTTATGTTTATTTTTTGCCTCCAAACATGTAACCTAAAGTGCAACCTCCTGCATGTTGCCTCTTGCATAAACTGGCAAGAATTTCTCCACTGATACCATTTAGGCTGATGTAGGAGATAAAATAAAACTAAAGACCTCCTTCTTATTTTCCTTTTGGGTGCCAGCTCATAGAAATCAAGGGATTTGTCAGAACACTGAACCTAACAACTTAAATATACACAGGCAGAGCTTAGCTTAATCCCCCTGATCAGAGTCAATAAGCATGTCTCCACAGACGTGTGCAGGCTGTCACACACACGGATCATCAGTGCCCTGAACCAAGCAGATACAAGGCTTCTCTCATCCAATAGTTAGGGTTGTCACTGAACTTTTATGCCACTCCTTGAAAACAGGAGACACTTTTTAGGTCATGTAGTGACTCCAGCAGTATTGGAAAGTTGGTCTTAAAATATTGCACTGCCTGCCAATATAAACTCTGTTTCTATGATTCATTATTACATTTTTGTGGATGAGTTGACCCTGGCTGGATGTCAGCTGCCCATCAAAATCCCTCTATTACTCCTATTCTCAGATGGACAGAAGAGAGAAAGTGTAACAAAAGACTCAAGGGTCAAGATTAGGACAGGGAGATTGCTTACCAACCACCACAATGGGCAAAACAAGACTCAACAGATTCAGGGAAAAGTAATTTAACTTGTTAACAAGAAAATCAGAGTAGGATAATGGCGAATAAAACAAAATCTTAAAAAACCACTTCTTCTCCCAAACTCTAGGTGCTTTTGGATCAGGAGAATATGTATTCAGGGATAACAGTGTTGTATCTGTCAGGAAAGGGAACAGTGGCTGGAGAAGGAGCAGAAAACCAGTGAAGTGACAATGCTTTTGGGCTGAAAAGGGAAAAAAATAAAAAAGAGACTCTGTGACTGCTAATCTGCCCAGCACCCTAGCAAGATCACTTGGAAGACTGACAGCTATTCTCTGCAGCTAATTATCCCTGAACTTCTCTTTCCGATGTGTTCTGCATTGCTTTTTTTTCTCCCTGCTGTTATCCAAGTACTTCAACCTACCACTAGCACTGTAGAGATGGAACATGATTTTCTGAAACATAAAGAAAACAACATTACTGTTTTAAAAGAAAGCCAGAAGACTGACACCTTGAAAACAGCATCAAACTAGGGAGAGAACTTCCAACATAACATTTCCAAATCTTGTGCTCAGAAACGTGAGATCTAGACAACAGCTTATCCCACATATTGAATAGCAGTGAAAGAGTATGATTGTGTCCCAAAGAGACAATTTAACCTTATTTTCCTAAAAAATGCCTCGGTTAAGCACTTAAGAACTGTTTCCATCTGCAGCAAAACTGCTTGATAAAAAGTTGCAGTGACACATAGTAAGCAAAGCAAAGGGAAGGCAAAGCAGATTTCCTATCAGGAAGTGCAGTCTAGTCAAAAATACATTCTGAGAGGTTTCAAGCTTCATAACATATTGCTGTCTCAGACGTTATAGTAAACAGTCCATTAACAGTTTTGCAAAGTGAATGCTGACCTCCTTGTAATTCTAAATATTTCAGATAGAAACTGGGATTCTGGACCTCTCTGAGGCGGCACAAAGTCCCGAAGCTTGAAATGCCATGTTTTGCTGAGGTTGCTTTTTGTTTGCTGAAATATCATCTTACTTTATACACTATAATATTGACTTATTTTGTATCCTCGTAAGATAAATTCTCAATGAACTGTGTTCCTAAGCTGCTCTTATTTAATGTTCCAGTTTACTTTCTTCTTACTCTTCCAGAGGGATACAGTGTCGTTTTTAATGGATGTATAGAATTAGGAATTTTTTTGCATCGTAGTTTTTACTAAGATGAAGAAGAGAGAAAAAATAGGAATTCATTCATTCATCCATCCAAAACTAAATTAACATAGAGACATTTTGCTAAGACAGAAATGAAAGAAGTACAAAGTGAAGGAATGAAAGATTGGGGTACCTTTGCTAAACACACAGCCTGTTGCCAGCTATGACTTCCAGTTGCAATCAGAGGCAGAAAAAGTCCATATGGATGTAGTATACCATGCTTCCTGAAGAACTGTAATTCTGTGAACTAAGGCTATGCAAGGTTGTTTTTATGTTGATGGCTTCATGTTGGGGGGCAGAGGTACCAACCACAGAGTTCTCTATTCAGTTGAGTGGAAAAGTGCAGGAGTCTGGACCTCAAAAACAGTTTACTTTTTATTTTCTTATTGATAGCATGGACTATGCCTAAAGTACTATATAAAATGTGTCTAGAATCATGCTCATGCTCTTGTCTGACCATTTCCACTCCTTAAAGAAGGGTATTTTGATGAGCAATATGTTCCTTTGGGCATCCAACAGGTATTCTTGATTATTTGACTAAATGCTATTGTGCTCCTATAAGCCGTTTTTTCTTACATGTAAATGTTTTCCCCTTTACATCACAACAGAAAAAAAGTTTAAAAAGTTAAAAAAGCCAGAACTAATACCTTTCCTTCTCCAGCAAAGGATGCCACAAGGCTGCATACCCTTTGTGATGAGATTTCCTAGCCAATATGAGAGTGACAGCAGTTGGTTCCTTCATCAGAAATTTGTGTAAATGTCAGTCATGCTCCTGTCATTAAAAAAAAAAAAAAAAAAGACAACCAATATATAAGATACAGGGACTTGGTGCTAAAAAAATCAGGGAATGATTGTCCCCATGACATCAGTATAAGAAACCTCTTTGGTTTTTTTTTGTCTCCCAACACTGTGCTTTTTGTGTACTCCTTGAATTGTGTCAGAAATATTACAGCCAGTTATGAATTATCTTAAGTGTATTTTCACCATGCTTTATATTTGTTTCTAAATCGATAAAGTGACAATTTAAATTATACATAAACCAGGCCAATTAATTGTTAGACTACTTAAGAGTGGAGTTCACATTCAGAAAACCGTCTTAATTTTGAGTACGACTTTCATAAGTGATTAATCATCAATATTATTGCAGGATGTCCTCTTTTGAGGTCACCAATGAGGTCACAGTCATGAATAATATTCTCCAAAAAAGAGATGCTTGTGTTAGAAAATCTCAAGGACAAATCAAAATCCTAAGTGAAAACAAAATTGATGGTATCTATTCAAGGTTATTTATCTGTTAAAGTACATCTGATGAGTCTTAGAACCAAAGTGAAAAAAAAAATGACAAGAAGATATTGGCAGAGTTAAGCAATCTTCACTAGCTGGTCTGATAAGCAGAAATTTTCTCCTCCAAAACTTCATGTATTTTTTAAAGGAAAAGAAAAGAAAGAAAGAAAGAAACTGTTTTGGGGGTACTGGTTGACAGGTGACTGAGTATGAGCCAGCAGTGTGCCCAAGTGGCCAAGAAAGCCAACGGCATCCTGGGCTGTTGTCATGGGTTTAAAGAGCCAACAGAATGAAGCTCTCAAATGAATTGGAGAAAAACAGAATTATATTTGGAGAGAGAGAGAGTTATAGATAGACATTACAAGGCAGACACAAAATTCATAGCAAGGTACTGGAACATGCCCAGAGAAGGGCAACCCCTCCTGGTGAGCGTGCTGGAGCACAAGCTCTACAAGGAGTGGCTGAGGGAACTGGGAGTGTTCAGCCTGAAGAGGAGGCCCAGGGGAGATCTCATTGCTCTCTACAACTACCTGAAAGGAGGTTGTAGCCAGGTAGAAGTTGGCCTCTTCTGCCAGGAAACCAGTGACAGAACAAGAGGACACAGCTTCAAGCTGCACCAGGGAGGGTTTAGGCTGGATGTTAGAAAGAAGTTCTTCACAGAAGGAGTGATTGGCATTGGAATGGGCTGCCCAGGGAGGTGGTGGGGTCACTGTCCCTGGAGGTGTTTAAAAAGAGGCTGGATGAGGCACTTAGTGCCATGGTTTAGTTAATTAGGAGGTGTTGGACTCGATGATCTTGAAGGTCTTTTCCAACCTGATTAATTCTGTGATTCTGTGATTTAGAGACATACAAATCCTATACATGAGGAATCCATTGAGAGATTCAAACCTCTTATTATATGTATTGCTTGCTAAAAGCTAAGATTTCTTCAAATATAACTTTAGATTCAAATATAGACAAGACTATCCAAAGGCAGGGGAATAATGTGTGGTTTGCCAAGAAAGAAGAGTCATCATGGAGCATAAAAATTTCTAATGTTTTCAGTATAATGGAAGAAAAACCCCAAGATGGCTGAGAGTGCAGTTTTAGACACGTTTGTCACAAACTGACTGATGCAGCTTTTTCGAAGAAATCAGTCTGGGGCTTTGCATAACACTCTGGGACAGATTCCACTATTCAGTCCTCATCCTCTTTGTATTGTGGGCAAAATCTACTATTCTCCACAAATACATTAGTTCAAGGTGATAGTTATGCCTTGAGATTATTGTGTGTCAGCATGAGAAGGCTGCAAGAATGCATCCTCCAAAAACTGAACAGCCCAGACTTCAGCGGCTCATAACAAACTATGAATGTCTTTATTTTTCATTTCATAGAATCATAGAATGGTAAGGTTGGAAGGAGACCTCAAGGATCATCTAGTTCCAACCCCCTGCCATAGGCAGGGACACCTCTCACTAGTACAGGTTACTCAAGGCCTCGTCCAACCTGGCCTTGAACACCTCCAGGGAGGGAGCAGCCACAACCTCCCTGGGCAACCTGTTCCAGTGCCTCACCACCCTCACTGCAAAGAACTTCCTCCTAACATCCAGTCTAAATCTCCCCTGTGCCAGTTTAAACCCATTGCCCCTTGTCCTGTCATTGCAAGACCTTGTAAATAGTCCCTCCCCAGCCTTCCTGTAGGCCCCCTTCAGATACTGGAAGGCTACTCTAAGGTCTCCTCAAAGCCTTCTCTTCTCCAGGCTGAAGAGCCCCAACTCTCTCAGCCTGTCCTCATAGGAGAGCTGCTCCAGCCGTCTGATCATCTTCGTGGCCCTCCTCTGGACCCACTCCAACACTTCCATGTCCTTCCTGTGCTGGGGGCTCCAGAACTGCACACAGTACTCCAGATGGGGTCTGACGAGAGCAGAGTAAAGGGGGAGAATCCCCTCCCTTGCCCTGCTGGCCCAGGACTTGGTTGCTGTCTGGGCTGCATGCGCACACTGCAGGCTCATGTTGAGCTTTTCATCAACCCAGACCCCCAGGTCCTTCTCCTCAGGGCTGCTCTCCAGCCATTCCTCACCCAGCCTGTATTTGTGCTTGGGATTGTGCCTACCCAGGTGCAGGACCTTACACTTGGCCTTGTTGAATTTCATGAGGTTGGCTTGGGCCCACCTCTCCAGCCTGTCCAGGTCCCTCTAGATAGCATCCCTGCCCTCTAGCAAGTTGACTGTGCCACACAGCTTGGTGTCATTTCCTTTTAATGTTTTCCCCTGAGATGTAAAAGTACTCATTCTTTCAAATTCCTGCAGTGATTTGTCACTGTCATTCACAACATCATACCATAACCTTAATGGTTATTTACATAATTTGCTGCGTAATGTTTTTATAGTTCCATTTGGCTCAAGGCAAAGTGATATAAGGCATTCATGGACATAAAGAAGTGTAAAAGAGAGAAAGTTTGATCAATAGGACACCTTTGTTGTATGTAAACATTGTCAGAAAATGATCAGTGTCAGTGCTTTAATCCAGAGAAAACTAGTAACATGAGTGCGAGCTTCCTGAGAGTGTTTGGGGTGTTTATGTGGCATTCCAAAGGAAGATCTGTAAACAGGAGCAGAACAAAAAATACAATTTTATTGATATTCACCTGATTTATGTTTACAACGTGTGTTGATAATAACCCTATTTGTCAGTGAGTTTATATTGAATACTAATGTGCTACTAAGTAAAAAACAAACAAGTGAGCTTTATGCGATGTTGTACTCAATGCATTTTCATGTAATCATATTTACAGTAACCTGAGTCTCCAGTAAAGAAATCAGAGGACTTTCCCCAAACACAAATGTTTTCTAACAAGTTTATGAGTTCATCTTGTCTATAAATGATGCTCAGGATTATGAAGAGTGTTTTGTGAAACCCAAATATTTTTAACATCTTATGCCATGTTTTCATTTCACCAAAATACTTTTCAAAGAGGAATATCTCAAAGTCCCAGAAGATGAAATCTGCAGAAGTTGTTATATTTTGAACTTTTTTTCATCCTAACCTGAAAGAGAGAAGATATTAAGATTTTTCCCGTGATTACATTGCAGGGAAATAAAGAGGAATTTGGTAGATATTAGAAAGGCCTGATTGGAAGAGTTTTCCACATCACAGAAAAATTACATTTAAAATTTATTTTTATTTTTTAAGTGTAGACAAGAACATAATAGTGAAACTAAATGTTTTGGCATAAATGAAATGAAATGTAATTGTGTGACTGTGATAAAACTGATACTGCTCTTGCAGAGCATTTGATGTTGACTGATCAGTGCATTTCAATGAGGAAAAATATCTATTAAGTTTGTTCCAAGAATGACTGAGCTGGTTGAGAGAAACCTGAGCAAAGAGATAAAGTGATGTGTAGTTGTTGTGGTTCAGGACAACACAGTCAAGCCCCACACAGCTGTTCGTACAACTACACCCCACATCCTCTGGTGGGGTGGGAAGGAAAATTAGGAAGAAAAGGCCAAACCACATGGACTGAGATAAGGAGAGTTTAATAGGACAGCACAAAGACATAAAATCAATCAGAAAGAAAAATAATATCAACAAAATAATATATACAATAAGTGATAAAAAGTGCAACATTGGTCTCTATGACCTGGATCATTTGCCTGCATATGTCATCCAACTCACTGCCACGCATCACAACCACCTGCTCAGAGCACTGCCTTTGCCCTGACAGCCCTTCTCTTACATAGCAAGCACGATATCGGTATAGCATTGAATATTCCTTTGGCTGGTTCCACTGACTGTTTTGGTTGTGGCCCCTCCCAGCTTCTTGTGAAGAGAAAAAAAAACCAAACCAAAAACCCAAACAGGGCCTTCTGCCCACCTGAAATATTGACAGCTATGTCCAAGTCCAGTGAAACATGGCTGGTTAGGGGTGTCCAAGAAACCTCCAAATGGCATAACGTTGGGAGAGCCATTCCTGCTACTGCATACATTGTGTGTGGCATAGTTAACTCTTGTTCTTGATGGCTCCTACACCTTGACAAAGCACCATGGATAGTGTTGGCATCTCTGGGTAAGACTGGATATGAGACTATTTTCCTCAGGATGCTTCACACAAAGTTGCACACATGTAGCTGATCAAGAGCCCATCTAACTTTATTGTCAGAAAAGTGTTATTCCTGAAATTTTCTTCTCTTGGATTCTGATTTTAGTCTGCTGCTGTGATAAAAAAAATCAATGGAAAAAGTTCTGATGTCAGTGAGCTTTTGCAGTGGTATGAGGACTGTTGTCTGACATCACTTTTTAAGCTTCTATTCATCACAAAAGACAGAGAACAGAAGGTTGATTTCTGCATGCGTGGCATGGTGCTCTTTTGTCTATCAATAACCGTTAGAATTGCATCAATTACCCAGCCAGTCACAGGGATCCATGGCTCCTATGAAACATGCAGAATATATATATAAATATATAAATGCATATTTCATACTTTTCAGAGTGAATTCTTATGAATTGTCTAAGTTCCATATATAAAATTAATTGAAAGAGAAACAAATTAACTGAGCATTTGCTCTAAGAAGAAATACAGGAACTCAGGTACAGAAAACATTGAAGATAACATAATTGATATTAGTCTTAATTTACAGGAAATTTTGTTCTTCATTTTTTTTCCCCCATTCCTTTCTGTGTTCTGCCTCCTTGGAAGCTCTAAAGTGTATTGAAATTGGTTCCCCTGAAAGTTCAAGGTCAGAATTCAAGGCTCTGCTAAATATCTGCAGTTACCACTGCCTTCATCTAAAGCTTGTAGATTTGAAAAACAACCTTCTGGTCTAAACTGATTAGGGAAACAGTATCAAGTGATAAATCTCCCTCTAGCCGAGCTAAATTCCATGCTGGAGTGGTAGGTCTGATGAAGAATGAGAACCTGAATTCTTTAGCATGGCAATACAAAGCTCAAGGCTTCAGGCAAATTGATCAACTGATAGTCGGTAATTAGCAGAGTACTTGTGGAAGACGCAGACTCCTAATGCATCTGCTGCTACATTTCAGTATTGTTCAAGATTTTACTTGCCAGTAAAAGTGCAAGTAAAAGCAACAGTTGTGCGTGGAAGATTCATAGTTGGATTCCAAAGGCAAAGGCCAGCCGGTGTCTTATGGTGACTGCAGTGGCTTTCTAAGTGTGAACCACATCACTGCTAGCAAAGAGAACCTCTCCAAAGAATATAATCCTCTGTAATCAAAACGAACACCTAAAACTACTGATAGTGACATCTGGTGGCACCTGAAAATGTCGCATTTGGAAGAAAATGCCTTCTTGGTACCAAATGAAGACTGGCAGATTGTCAATCTTACGACCTGACACTTTTCCAGCTAGAGTTAATAGAAGTCGTTTTCAGTGATGTGAAACTGGCATATCAATGAAACTCATCTTCCTCACTTCAACCAGAGATGTCTATGAAACCTCAATCCACATGCAGTTATGGCATGACTTCCACCCCATCCGCATGTTAAAGGAATGAACTGAATGAATGCCCAAATGCTTCTCAGGGAATCTTTAAATTCCCTACAGACACTGAAAAAAATACATCATCTAAATGTGACTTATACATAAGGTGATTCAAATGAAATGTGCTACTGCCTGTGAAGAAATAAATGTGGATACAAATAGACTTTGGCATCATGATATATGACATCGCTCCAGCCTGAAGAAATATATCAGGTGTCTTCAATTAAAATAATAATAATAATCCCCTCAGCTCTGCTCAATTCAACCAACCATTTGATTCAGTTTTCTCTCAGTTGATCCTAATAACCCTGCTATAGCTCCTAGAATTCCCTCTCCATAACTTCAGCTTTGTATGCTGTTGCATAAGTATTTTCCTGGTCTTAAATCCTTTGCTTCTTCTTTTCTTCATCTACGTGGATGAATTGTTTGCTCCTTGTCATGTATGTCCTGATACAGACTCTCTGATTAGAGTCACAGCAGAAAAACAAACCAAGGTAAAGGAAGGAAAAAAATACTACATCTAAGGCTAGCACATGGCTCTCACAAAAAACCTTTAGTCATATTCCAAGATGGAGAATCAGAATAACTCACACATAGTGGTCTGAATGTCTCCATTTTTTGTCAAGTCCTGGTTGTCTTAACACTTGACTAAAGAAATTTTCAGTCTGAGACTCTCAGCTTTGCTTTCCTGGAAAGAAATATTGCTGTTTCCCACTACATTTTGAGCTTTATTTACTTGTAAAGAGAAACTTCTAGCATACAAAAAAGTGCGGACTGCAGTAATAATCTCTTAAAGCTAAAATACGCTGCTATGTTTGAAATGAAGCATTAGTACCTCCAGATGGTGCTTTTCATAGAATCATAAAATGGTAGGGTGTCATAGCAGGCCTAAGAAAGACAAATTAGGCTTATACATGTC
>WBNM01041733.1:0-17437 GCA_013399055.1 Ramphastos sulfuratus
TGGTATAGTTAATTAGAAGGTGTCAAGCAATAGGTTGGACTTGATGAACTCAAAGGTCTTTTCTAACCTGGTTAATTCTGTGATTCTGTGAAAATATGAAGCCATGGGGCAGGATATCCACATTCCCCAGGATGCTGGAGAACAGACTGAGACTGATTTCTGCCCTAGATGCACCCCATGACCAACAGGGCAGAATTTTAGTTGACCCTTAGAGTGCCTGCAGGAGACTCCCCTGCCTGCTGCTCTGGCTGTCCTTCCTTGGAGAGCAGGCCTTATGCTGTGACTTTATTTATTTTTTTTTATCGGGCTAAAGAGGATATATTTTATCATAATGGTTTTGAATCCAATGTGTACAGGCCAACACAAATAGGGTATTACAAGTTGAAGAACTGTACCTCAGGCACCATTTTATTAGAACTAGTGTTTACATCAAACAATACATCCTAAGTACTTCATATTAAGCTTGGACAAATCATTTGCCTGAGGATTAGGGTGTTGTGCCATTGAAACGTAATCCTTCTGTTGATTTCTTTTTTGCTTTGCTTTGTTTTGTTTTGTTGGTTTTGGGTTTTTTTTTTTTTTCAAACTGCTCAACTGAACATGGTAAAAATCAGTAACTGGTAGGGGGAAAAAAAAAATCCAGAAGCATGAAAACCTTCACTTCAATTTGACCTGCTAAATAAAACAAAAGAAGAATTGCCAAGGTGGGTTTGCAGACAAGTGCCTGAGCACCAGAGTAGATTTTCCCCTGTGCAGATCAGCAAAACTCTGCAGAGGAACAAAAAGGAGGTCAGACTGGGTTTCAGTGTCCTACCCCTAGGGGTGAGGAGGGAAGAGAGGGCTGGTCTAGCTGCTCCTTATCATGCATAGGTGACCCTGGAGCATGGGCACTTGTGCTGAGTGGAAAATCTGGGAGTGGAGTGCCCAGGTTTCAGCTAGAACAGAACTGATTCTGTTCAGTGATTTGACTTTTCAGCTCAGGCTCTTCTCAGTGTCAGTTCTAGCAGTGATAACACTGATGGTTAGAGTTACTGCTAAGGGCTGGGGTGCAGAAAGATTCTTGTTTAGGCTTGCTCCTGTGCAGACCAAGGTCACTGGTAAGTCTTGTGTGCCATCCCGGGGTGCAGCAAGAGGTGGCATCTGTGAGGAGGAGCTGACAGGACAGATGACCAACAAGGCATTCCAGTCCATCTGTGGTCAAATCTCTTCTTCAATGGCCAGTACCCAAGGAGGAGGACTTTGTCTAGCCTACCTTTGATCCTGATCTGCGTGTTCCCAAATCCAGTTCCCATCTACCACTGAGACCAGTCTGAGATTTCCTCAGGAGGCAGAACTGAGGAGAAACTTCTTTACAGTGAGGGTGACAGAGCAATGGAACAGATTGCCCAGAGAGGTTGTGGAGTCTTCTTCTCTGGAAACTTTCAAAATCCACCTAGATGTGTTCCTGTGTGAACTACCCTAGGGGATCCTGCCTAGACAGGGAGGTTGGACTCAGTGATCTCTGGAGGTCCCTTCCAAACTCTAAAGTTCTGTGATTCTGTGATTCTTTCCTGTGAGGGTGATAGAGCACTAGAACAGGCTGCCCAGAGAGGCTGTGGAGTCCCTGTCTCTGGAAAGTTCTAAAACCCACCTGGACATTACAATCTTAAGTAACTTGCTCTTGGTGGTTGTATTAGATGATCTCCAGAGGTGCCTTTCAACCCTACCATTCTGCAATTAACCAGACTTTGTGTAGAGATGTAAATCTGCCATCTTCATTGAAAATCCAAAAATCCTGCTCAGGCAACACTCCCATGGGGATCTAGATACCCAAATGTTTGAAAGACTTGGGGGGCAGGACAATGCTTGCAAGGTCTCTATCAATGTATCTGGTTTGAGGGGGCTCTGCAAGATGCAGCATAAATGCTGCCCAGTCCATGTCCACAGACAAAAAATCATCAGTAGGATCAGAGCATAAAAGACCTGCAGAAGCTACAAGTGTCACAATTTCCTTGCACACAGCAAGGTTATTATTTACCCAACCAAATCCCAGGCTCACTTTCAGACTCTGAGAGTTTTTCTCTCAAGTCAGAGCTGCTGTGCACAGCTCAGCATTTTGTCAAACCAAGCCACGTACTGAGAGGTGTCTTGACATTTCCACTCCTTATGGGCCCATTCTAGAAAGCCATGGCTCTCAAAACAGCAGAGGGAAAGGAGAACATCAACTTGCTGAAGCAGGGCTCATACTAATTGGATCTCCCAGTAGGTCCCATCCTGTCTGCAGTCTCAGACTAGTACCTCTGAACAAGGCATTGCTTTAAGACCTCCACTTTGCCATGGCTCTGAGTAGCACCTGGTTGCTGCTGCTAACTTTGCTCTAAGTAGAAATTTCACAGAGCTCACACGTGGGCAAGGAGGTTCAAAAAAGGCAACCAAAAACCTAGAGGTAGAACTGAAAAATCAGGGAATTGTAAGTGAATAGGGAGCACAGGCAGGAGTATTGCACACAAAGGGCAATAAACATATGGGATAAATTAGGGGAGAGGGCACTGGAAGCAAAGCATGTAAATGAGTTCCACAGGCACCTAGGTTTGTCACTGGAGAAGGAGGGGAGGGGGGAGGAGGATGGCAAAGCAGGAAGGTGGAATTAAAAAGGCCTTTTCCTGTTCCCATGGCCTTTCCTCATGGTTTATACTCTCCGTATGCTTAGGTATTGCTGCGACCCCAGGTCAACAAGCACATGATGCTTGGAGGTTCCATACACAGAAGCACACCTAGGCACACAGCTTCTTTTGGTTTACATCAAATGTCCATCCCACCTTCAAAGAACATTATCAAGGCCTCTATCAAGAATTAAAATATAAGTGTCTTAATTTCCCCAAAATCTTGAACTCTCAATTTTCCTGTCCTCCTCAGACAACAGGGAAGAATACTGAGGGGAAAAAAAAAAAAAAAGAGAGAGAGAGAGAGAGAGCAGAAGCATAAGAAATTCAAGACATTCACAAAAGCATGTTCACAGAATCACAGAAACATTCAGGTTGGAAAAGACCCTCAGGATCACCAAGTCCAACCAATAACCCTTCTCTACAAGGTGCACCCTAAACCATATCCCNGAGTTGTTTACCTCTTACAACCCCCAGGTCCTTTTCTGCCAGGTAGCTTTCCAGCTACACTGCCCCAAGCCTGTAGCATTGCTTGGAGTTGTTGTGGTCCAGTTGCAGGACCTGGCATTTGTCCAAGCTGAAGCTTATGCCATTAACATTGGCATATGTCATTATCCATTAACATGGATCTAATCTATCCAAGTCCCTCTGTAGAGCCTTCCCACCTTCGTGATGATCAACACTGCCACCTAAGTTGGTGTCATCTGCAAGCTTACTGCTGACACACTCTATGTCTTCATCAAGGTCATCAATAAAGATGTTAAACAGCAGTGGTCCTAACACTGAGCCCTGGGGGACACCCCTTATGACCAGCTGCCAGCTGGATTTAACTCCATTGACCACCACCCTTTGGGCCCTTTCATCCAGCAGTGCTTTATCCAGCAGAGCTGTGCTCCTTCAAGCCATGAGCAGCAATATGCTGACTTGAAAGAGCACAACACAGAATGTCTACTCATGGAAGAGAGCCACAGATTTTATAATGATAAAAATCAGTATTTTTATCATTAAAGCTGGAGCTGCCAAAGGTAATCATATAGCACTGACTTGCCTGGCACTTTGGTGTCTTACCCAGAAATTAACACTACATTATTCACTAAGAGGTTTGTTCCTGCTGTGGGACATATGAACATGGCTGCTATTAGTGTGAACAAGAGAGCCAAATAAATGCAGCAGACAGCAGCCCCTTGTGTGTGTGTATTTTTAATGATGATGCTGTGGAGTTATTCCTGGTGTTTTTTCTCTGCCTGAGGCCCACCAGATTCACCTGTGGTGATGGGGTCAGAGTTGCGACTGGGTTCAGCTCCTGGACCCAGACTTCTGCACAGGAAGGTAGTCCTTATGAGCAGGGTGGTGAGTGAGTCTCAAAAAGGAGGAAGAAAATCAAGAGGAGCCAATCACTGTACATTTGCTGAGCTAAATACAGTTTTGTACTTTATATTGGCATTATAATATTAGTTCTGTTCTTTCATTAAATCTGTTTTCAACCCATGAGCCTCCTCTCCATTTCCCAGTTGCCCTCCTTTGGGTGGGGGTGGTCATTGCTCATCCAGCCTGGTCTTAAACACTTTCAAGGATGAGGTGTCCACAACTTTTCTGGGCAACCATGCTTTTTATCCTCTCTTTATATCAGAAAATATGGAGGTTGGACTACAGGACTTTTAAAGCTCACTTACAACTCCAACAATTTTATGATTCCACAACCCTGTCATGTGCTTAACAGTGGATAAAATAAAGCCCAGCCTTAACAGGATTCCTATTGGAAAATGAATGGATTGGCTGAAACACCAAGTACCAATGGGAAGAGAAACTACTTTTTTAGGAATTAAAAACTCCTTGCTACCTTGGTGGCCTCTTTGTAGTAACTGGCTAAGATGAGGAATCACTTCTGAATTCTGTCATACTGCAACTAACACTTTGCAGTATCTCCAGGTTTTGACACTGGTGCAGAAGGTGAAGCTAGATGCAATGACAGCAAAGAGACTCATGAAAACTACTAAATTCGGGACCTGCCAATCTCCTAGCCCCAAGATATCAAAAGTCCTACAAACAAGAACACCAAAATACAACCCTAGATCAACACAGAGAGGACAGAGTTCTGTGTCACTGACTTAGCAATCAGTTCTGGGTAAAACCATGAGGTAGCAAAGAACTGTGGTAGAAAGACCCCTCTGACATCAATGGGGACATTCAGCTCATTTCCTGAGAGACATACTGGAAAGAAAAGAGGAGCAATTAAGGAGCTTGGCCACCTAATGTTCCACAAGTTACAGCCTCAGGTGCTGAGGTGTTGGCTATGCCCTCCTGCACCCCAGCAGCACGAGAGCTCCAGAAGCAATTTTCTCTCTCCAAGCAGGACTGTGAGGGACACATAAACACTGCAAGCCACCGCTCTCCCCTGGCTTGCAGAGTCTCTCCTTGCCTAGCTGACTTTTCTGACTCACTCAGAACAAAATTTGGAGAAGAAGGACTGATCATGCCCTCACTTGCCTGGGAGGCATTGCTGAACCATCATCAGAAATGGCCTGATTGCTATGAACAAGGGGAAGAACATTTTGAAGAGGCCTAGGCAGGGATGCCAAGACATATCACGCTGCTCAGCTATGTTCAGAGTCCTTTTGTGGAAGTTCACAGGAGGCGCTTAGGGACAGGACGAAGGGCGATGGCTGAGGAGCCACAGGTCTGCCCGTCGCTCAGGGGACCCTACGGAAAAGGCCGCCAGGATGTATTCTGCCAGCAAGATTCCTGCTGAACACCAGAGACTCAGTCTAGAGGAGGCCATTGAGTTTAGGGACAAACAACCTCTTTGAGGAGCAGTCAGAGAAATGTGACACAGCCACCGAAGAAAGGCAGCGGTAGATGCATGCAACCATCCCCATCCTGGACGCTGCCAGGGTGACAGTGAGGAGGGAATCTGAAGTGACAGTACTGCTTTCTGCTCAACGGGGTGAATCCAGGACACAGGCACAGCTGAAAATGTGATTTCCCCACCACTTTGGGTATCAGCAGAGTTGTGGGCTTTGCTTCCTTCCCTTGAGAATTTTTCCTTCTCATAAATCTCACCAGTAAACCCAGAAGAGAATGATCCATTGGTAAGGGTGCAAGAGATGATGCAGTGCCTCGGCAGCTCAGTATCTTTGTCCAGAACTTCAGATGATGAAGCCTGAGAGTTGCTTTCCTAAAGCAAGGAGTCACTCCAAACCCAACTGTGCAAACTGTCCCACCTACCATCATCTTCAGGATCCAGTTCTCCATTTGGCAATATTAGATGCTCCCCTGACAAATACAAGCTGGAATAGCACAGACTCAGAGTACCCTTTCTGCCTCTATTTTCTGACATACTTAGAAACAGACCAGAGAGTATTTTTTTGTAAGATTTCCACCTGCTTCTAAGTCATTTAGCATGATCTTAAGGATGCAGGCACACAGGGAGCAGAGTTTTAAAGCACTGAAGCACCTGAGGGTGCAGAGAGACACCTAGTTTCCCATTGCTCTCAGTGCAGAAGAGCTAGGCACAGGCTAGTGAATTTAATCCCTGGAATTTAATCTATCCTAGAAAAATGTGAAGAACTGTAGATTACTGTGCTGGTTTGAGGCTAATTGGAATATTTGAATGAGAGGAATTAGATCATCAGTTGTGAAAAGAAAATAATGATGAAGTCTGTATCATTCATTGGTTTGCTGAGAGGGATAAAAAGCCAAAATGTCAACAATTTGTCTTACTTCCAGGCTGTCTGAGCTAGCCTGATAAATTCCAAGGTGTGTGTGTGTGTGGGGGGGGGTGTTAGAGTTCCTAACCCACATTAATTACAGAAGGGACATGGAGCCTTACCACCACCACCACTTCCATCCCAACACACCCAATCAGCCTGGCCAAGATGTAAATGAGCAGCAGCCACACTAAAAATGTGCCCTTGCAGAACAAGCCCTAAGTGTTCACATACACACACAAAAAGTTAAATGTGGACAAGCTCTGGCCCTAAATATGCCAGCATTTGTTTTCCTGGTTTAACTGATCATTGTGGATAACATTGCTTAAGAAAGTTTACACTTCTCAGTCAGCAATGTACCAACCCAGGCCTATGAGGGCATTTTTTTTACCAAAAGCACCAGTGAAATGTTTCAGAATTATGCTGGCAACAGAACTGCAATTGGCATGGCAAAGAGCCACAATGTTAATCAGATATGAGCAAAATGAACTAGAAGATTGTTTTATTAGCCTGGAAAAGAAGGGTCAGTCTTCTTCCAGCTCTTATTTACCATTTCCTTTCGGGTGATGGTGATGATGATAAAATTATTATTAGACTCAATTTCCATCTGTTATTTTTATCTCCAGAGTCCTACTAGCTTTACTTAAGCTACTTAAGTCACCCTCTCAAGGAATTAATAGTGTACAAAGATGATGCTGCAGTGAATCACTTTTATAGAACCACAGAATCAGAGAATGGTCTGGTTTGGAAAGGAACTCCAAAGGTCATCTAGTTCAACCCCCTCTACAGTCAGCAGGGACATCCTCAACTAGATCAGGTTGCCCAGAGCCCTGTCAAGCCTCACCTTGAATGCATCCAGGGATGGGTCCTCAACTACCTCCCTGGCCAACCTGTTCCAGTGTATCCACTACCCTCATGGTAAAGAACTTGTTCCTAAAATTATTTCCTAAATTATTTTCAAATCCAAACATTGTGAATGAATATAAAGGCAATTTGAAATGTAAGGCAAAAGCTGCATGCAGGAGCAGAGCAAACAAAGAATTTCTTGACCAGCTAATTCCTCTAGGTCCAGAAGAGGCCATGACAATGGTGTGAGGGCTGGAGCACCTCTCCTCTGAAAACAGGGAAATTGGGGTTGTTCAGCCTGGAGAAGAGATGGCTCCAGAGAGACTTTATAAAGGCCTTCAAGAGGATGGTCAGAAAGATGGGGACAGGTTTTTTAGCAGGGCTTGTTGTGACAGGACAAAGGATGATGGCAGGGGGTTGGAGCTAGATGATCCTTGAGGTCCCTTCCAACCTTACCATTCTATGATTCTATGATTCTGTGATCTGTCTGTTTCTATTTGCAATGTTCTCATCTTCATGAGAGCTTCACCCATACCACTTCACACGAACAGGACTAAGGAAATACACCTCAGCTTCCTCAAAATAAGTGCTGTGAGCTTCAGTTAAAGCCTGACTTCAGGAGATAGGCAGGGCACTGTGGGCACCCTCATAGCTTCCTACCCAGCCACTCTTGGGCACCCTAACACAAGGAAATGTGTGTTGGAGCTGCCTCTGAGCACATGGGATGCTTGATGCCCTATCTGAAACAGGGCTTCTGCTCTTGAAAGACCTGATAGTATAATTTCAGTCATAGAATCATTCTAGTTGGAAAAGACCTTTGAGATCATTAAGTCAAACCATTAAGCCAGCACTGATCACCACTAAACGCCAAGCCTCAGCACCACATCTACGTTGATTTCAAATATCTCTGTGAGTGTTCACTTCACTGGGTCTTGAGAACCCTTTCAGGGAAGAAATTTCCCTAATATGCAACCTAAACCTCCACTGGCACAACTTGAGGCTACTTCCTCTTGTCCTATCACTTGTCACTTAGGAGAAGGGACAGAACTCCCACCTCACTACTACCTCCTTTCAGATAGTTATAGAAACAAGACAGTCTCCCCTTAGCCTCCTTTTCTCCAGGCTACACAACCTCACTTCCCACAGCCACTCCTCATAAGACTTGTGCTCTAGACCCATCATCAGCTTTGTTGTCCTTCTTTGAACACACTCCAGCAGCTCAATGTTCTTGTTCTTGGGAGAAGCCCAGAACTGAACCCAGTATTCAGGGAATATCATAGAATCATAGAATCACACAGGTTGGAAGGGACCTCCAAGACCATCCAGTCCAATCTATCACCCAGCCCTATCCAATCAACTAGACTATGACACTAAGTGCCCCATCCAGTCTTTTCTTGAACACCTCCAGGGACAGTGACTCCACCACCTCCCTGGGCAGCCCATTCCAATGGCAAATCACTCTCTCTGTGAAGAACTTCCTCCTAATATCAAGCCTATATCTGCCCTGGCACAACTTGAGACTCTGTTCCCTCATTCTGTTTCTGGTTGCCTGGGAGAAGAGACCGACCCCCACCTGGCTACAACCTCCCTTCAGGTAGTTACTCACCCCTGAGCCTCCTCTTCTCCAGGTTAAACAACCCCAGCTTCTCTGGACACATTCCAGTACCTCAGCATCTCTCTTGAATTGAGGGGCCCAGAAGTGGACACAGGACTCAAGCAGGCTCACCAGTGTGAAGTAGAGGTGGATAATCACTTCTCTGGTCCTGCTGGCCACACTATTTATAACCAGCCTGCTGCAGGAGTCTCCACATCCTGGATGGATGCAGAGCATCATCCATTGCAGGGAATGCGTAGGGAGCACCCCTGCAATGCCAAATATCAGGGTTCACCTCCCCCCGGTGCACTAGCCAAAGACCACTGTGGGATTAATAGTGCGAAGCTACACCTGCAAGAGGCAAAATGAGCTCTGGCATCCATCCCTGTCCAGTCCTGCCAGCACAGGCAGTGGAATCACTCTGCAGGTGTTCGCTGCAAACAGCACATAAATGTTTCAAACGCTGCTGCTGAGGTGTCACGCCAAAGCCATAAAGAAAACGGAGAGTGGAGAGCCCCAGCTCAAGCCCTCAGATACCAGATATTCTTCTCCCCCCTGTACAATTTTACAGGCTGAAGGGTGATGTCAGCTGGAACCTCCGTTTGACAGCTTTTCCTCAAAAACTCAGCATAAAACCAGCCACAGTGATGTTGCCTGGAGAAGACCTCTTGGATTTACGGGCAGTAATTAGTACTTAACCTTTAGCTCCAGTAAGGGAGTTGTGCTGCAGGGTTAGTAGGAGTCACCATGTTGGTAAACAACAATTGAACTGCACATACAGAGCTGAGATGAACACTCTACAATTATGGGGGAAGGTTTCCTGGACCTCTTGCAAAGGCCCTCGGGTTAGGAAGGTCTCACAAGGCAAGCTGGAAAGACTCTTCTTCTCCCTGTGAGACAGGGCTAGGACAGCTGAAGCCTGAGGACAAGGCACAAACAGCACCTAGGGGAAGAGGAGAAAAGGATCTATCAGGTCACTCATGTCCTGCTGGTAGCAAGTACAGGGAGTGCTCTCTACTATGTCTTCATACATTGAGGCATCTATTTAATACCTTGAAGCGCTCTAACTCTGTTCATCAGACTACTTAAAGAAGGGTAAATGGGACATTGAAGTCAGGTGTACTTTGCTCTCTCTGTGATTGCCATGGGATGAGAGAAGCAGTGCTCCTCTCACTCTGTTTTTACTTCCACCCCAATTATGTCCCTTCTCTGGGGTGGGAGCACCATCCCTAGGTCTCCTCAAGTGCTTTGGCTGAAAGAATCCCTTCCCATCGCTTGCCACACCAGAGGATGGCTATACCTTGGGTGCAGCCCAAGATGCCTGCAGGCACTGAGAAAAGTCTCCTGCAAAGAGGGAAGAGAGTCTATGGAGTGCAGCAACACTGGTCACTCTTCACAGAAGACCAATCTTCTTGATACCTGGCCAAGTCTAGTTCCTCTGGAAATAAAACAAACAAACATTAAAAGAAGTTGCCTTCCATGTGAACCAAGGAAAAGACAGTTTGCCTACTCTTAAAATTAAACTAGTAATACTCAGCCAACTGTCAAAACCAGCAAAACACCACTATGGATGTGGTCACATCCAGGGGCCAGATCACAGTCTTTAAGTCATTCATGAGTCGTGGCTGCATCTGACAACTCTCACACTGCAGGCTGTCCTGTTTTACCATGTTATCTCTACAGTGACCCCAGTCACTTAGGTTCAGTCACATCTTTTGCATGGACATCCACTTCTCTGCCAAAATACAACTTGATGTTGCCCTCAGTAGGTAATGCAAGTGATTAATCTCCCACATGTGCCTTATCTTGCATTTGAATTAATCTGGCTCCAGCTTCTGGCCTTCAGTTTTGAGAAAGTCCCTCCTCTGCGAGGTATTTTCTCCCCAGGGAGATATTGTCATGCAGGGCACTTGTTGCTCACCACAAGCTGCCCCTCCCACCGCCAGCCACAAAGGCAAAGCATTGATGTCATGACCTGACACTAAATAAACACCCCAGCTCCATTTGAAAGAAAGAGTTGTCCAAGTGGCCTCCAGAAGAAAACTGCAAGGCTCACCCTCCCCATCGGCTTGCAGTGTTCTGTCATATTTGTTTTAGTCTCCCTTTTCTGTCTGGGGAATGAGGAGAGGAGAGGAGAGGAGAGGAGAGGAGAGGAGAGGACAAGGGCTTCTCATCTCCCTTCTCCCAGCCCATCCAACCCTGATTAGGCACGCGTCTGCCCCACCCTCACCCCCGCACTGGCTTTTGGCTCCCCCGGGGCTGAAGAAGGAATAAGCCCTATGGGATCTGGCCTCTAAGCTGATAATTGCGGCCCCTCCACTGGCACAAGGCAGCTCTCATGCCATTTTGACCCAAACTATGTCTTCTTTCTGTATATTTTTAATTAGACTCAAGAATGCAGAAAAGCCAGCGTGAGATCCTTCCATTCCCCTTTGTTTAATATCTGTTATTATGACATTAAGTGCAGGGTTTTGTTCTGGTGGAGCATTCAAAATCTTCCCCCTACCACCACCCCCCTCGGTTCTGCTGTTGTAGCCATGGGTTCGTGTACATTAAAGTGGTCATTTTCGGATTAGCTCTTGCTTTGCCTTTGATGTTGCCTGAAACATGGAGCCAGTTAGTTAGAGAAGGCATTTTTTTTTAACCTCTTTTGGGCCCCTTCCTCACAACCAGCAGCAGGAAGAAGAGCAGAAAGGAATTTCCAAAAGGTTTCAAGCTTCAGTTGCCACTTCTGGGTGAAGTTGCCTGTCCAAAATTAAGGGAGATGTTTTCAAAAGAGCAGGCAACTAGGAGCCTGGGATTTGCTCCTTTTGTCATCACTGGTGATTCCCCAGGAATTCAGAAGTCCAGAGAGCAGAAGTGGGGCTGAGCAGCCACACAGCTCTAGACCTTTCTCTGAGATATGTATTTTTTAATGATGGTAATGATAGGAAGCAGCATTTTGCATTTGGGGGCAACCAAAGTTGTCTTCTCTCATATTTTTTTTTTTTTCCCTCTCTTCCTTTTTTTTTTTTTTTTTAATTTGGCCATTAATGGGAAGCAGAATGAAGGGTTGGTTGAACAAATGGGAGATTTCACGTCTGCTTCACATCACACAGACAGCTACATGATTTCTTTCCATCTACACCAGACTCCACACAGTTATTTCTGCAGGGTGTCTTATATTTTCTCCCAAAGAGAGAGGATTTTCCATCCTGGAGCCCTTCCCACCTTCACCATTCCTATCATTAAGACTAACCCTGAGGGCTCTCGAATAAAATTGAGTCTATTGGGGGAAAAAAATAGGAGGAAAATTGTTAATCAGAAGGAAGAAAAAAATATATATACACACACAACTTTTCCACCACCATAGAGACCGTCCCAAATATTCGTGTGAAAGCCGAGCAAAGGAGGAGGAGAGAGGGTAGAAGGTCGGGTTGGGGGGCAGGGAATGTTTATGTCAACACCGCTGAGTGATGGAACAACGTGAAGTCACAGCCGCGGGGCATGTGAAGCCACAACTTCTCCAGGTGACAGGTGCTGCGGCAGTTTGGATGGGAGGGAACCGCTCCCGCTCCCCTCTGGCCTCCCCCCTTAAGGGCACCGGTAACCCGGGAGGAGCGGGGGCTGCTCCTCTGCTTTACAGACAAACAGGGACCCAGGGATCATGAAATATTTCTGATCCACCCGAATAAACTCTACCATGGGAAACCTTCTTCCTTCTGCGTGGAGTTTTCTCCTGGGGCGGGGCAGAAGGTAGTGGTGTAGGTATTTAGGCGCTAATATGTCCCTTATCAGCGAGATATGTTTTAATTCCAAAGCCAACAGTCCGCAGCTGAACCACGCTACAGAAATCCGATGTAAGGAGAATTTGGAGGAGGCAAAACCGCTGAGTCAGCGTCGGAGCCCATCTCCGTGGCTAGAATATCGTCTCTAACTCCTGCTGCTGTGCATCTCTCACTGTTGCACCGATTGGATCGCGTAATTATTGTTTGGTTTCCAAAAATGTAATTACTTTGGGGTGTTTTCCTCCTCCTCTTCTCTCCCCCCCTCCTCCCCGCGCCTTTTATTTTGCTTTGCAAAGTTAAATCTGCCAAATGCCTGAGTAAGGCAGCTCCAGAAAAGAAAAAAGCCCTAAAAAGCAAATGAAAAGGGGGAAGAGTCTCTCTCTTTAGCCAAAGATTTTTTTTTTTTCTCTCTCAGGCATCTTTTCATCAATAATAAAAATACTAGCACGTGTAAAACAAATCTTTTGGGAATGGCCATCCTGGTTTGAAGACGACTCCTGGGCAACCTCATGCATTCCTTGGGTGGTTCTCCCCCGTAAAAAAAAACTGCACAGAGCAACCTGCAAGGAGGGTTAATAGCAAAAACCCCAATAATATTAACGGTAACAGCAATAAAGCTGTTGAGATGTTGCCAGTTTGGTGATGGCATCGGGCTGTGCACGACAGGAATCGTTGGGGATGAGTGGAGAGCTGTCCCCATTCCCGGTACCGGCCCCTCAGTGGCGAGTTTGGTTCCTGAACCGAGGAAAAGGGAAGACAGAGGATGCTGAACCTCCTGCAGAAATGTGTGTTGTTCTTCTTAGGGCAACTTTAAAAAGTCAGCTTGGTGGAGCAGGGCAGGGTACAACAGAGGAAGCGGTTGAGGTGACCAGATGCAGGGCGACCTCCATCCCTCACCAGGCTGGAGGCATCCCGGTGAGAGTATGTGGAGTAAAATGCCCAGAACGTGTTCGTTATTGTTTCAGGAGACGTTACTTGCCTTTCCCTCCTCTTATATGTGGGACCCGAGGAGAGTGAAACGTGTGGGATCGTCTCTCCCCATAAATTACACCTGCTCGAGTCCCTGCAAAAAGGACAAATCACACACACACAAGCAGACCTCTCTTTGACTTCCCAGGAGCAAAAGATTCGCGGGATGCACTGGAGCAGCTGAAGGCTGCACCGGCACCAGATCTTGCTGCCGGACCGGTTTGGAAAGGGGAATCGGGAAGGGCGGGGAAATCTGGCCCTCGCCTTGCCTAGGTTAGGAAGATGAGCAGTGGTAACTCCCATCCTCGGGAGCCTGAGTTCCTCAAGACGGAAAAACGAAGAATCCCTGAAACTGGAGATTTTATTTCTGGGGGAAAAAAAAAAAAAAAAAAAAGCTCCCCCTGGCCAGTGCTTGTGTGTGAAGCGAGCAACTGTGCTCCCTTACTTAAATAAATCATTGATGGGTGAAATTACACACGCTCACTTAAAATGTAATGTGATTAAGAGATTATGGGATCGCAGTTAATATGTTGCTGCCTCTCACAGCTCCTGGACCCAATTCCTGACACCAGGAATCTCTCAGCTCCACAACTGTCCTTTCCATGCAGGGACGGGGCTCTTTCCTGCCACCGGCAGCAGTAAGAGATGGGATAGGGGGGTTTATCTTCCAGCCTCTGGTCCCCACGGGAAGGGAGGGCTGGCAGAAAAGGTAAGAGGCAGCGTCAGGTTTTCGTTTAAATAAATATCTTCTTCTTGTTTGGGAGGGGAGGAAAAAAAGTTAAATGGAAAGATAGGCGATGAGGTAGGGGGTTGGGGGGCAAGCTGATTACCTCTCATCTGAAAGCTGGTCCATTTCCTCACACATCGGGTAAGTCCTTTATCATGAGACGGCACAAGCCCTGCCGGGGGCTATTGGTCGCCCCAAGGAAGGAGCAGGGATGGCAAACGTGGTGGGGGGATCCTATCATCAGGCTGCAATAATAACCTCGGGCTCGCCACAGCTGCGCTGTGCCCCTTTGTGATGGAGCCGAGAGAGCTCCCGTGGAATAATGTCCTCCTTTTGGGTGTGAAATCACCATGTTTATTAATTGAGCTAGACACGAGGCTTACCTTTTTCTTTCCAAGCCATGAAAATTTGTCATTCAGGGCAAACGGTTGTATGTGTGTGTCCGCATCCCCCTCGCTCCTTTCCTCCCCCTCCCCAAGTTATGTTGCCAAGGAGAGAGAGGGAGCAGGACCAGCTGGGGAGAGGACCTATTTTGGAGGGTTCCACGGTCAAGTTCAAAGAAGATTCACACACAGACACCCTGCACTTTGCTCAGCCCCAGCCTCCCCCGACCTAATTCTGGCCAAGACTTGCAAAAAGCTCTCCGAAAGGATGGATGGAAGCCTAAACGGGGGGTCGAGGTGGTGGGTATGCATGGCACCTATGCACACATCGGAGGAGTTGGATTATGCTAAAGACTTGGGCTCTTTTCCCCCACACCCCCGGCACTTTTCTTGTTTTGGTGGGGTTTTGGTTTGGGGGGTTTGTTTTTTGGTTTTTTTTTTTGGTTTTGCGCCTTTTTTTTTTTTTTTTCCCCTGCGTCGCAATTAGGCTGGTAACGAGCTCATTGTGGTATGTGTTTCTGGGCCAATAATACTTGCATTTAACCTAATTAAAGCCGACCTTTTAAAAGATCTGAAATATAAACACGCCTTTCATTTTTTCTTTTATATATTCCCCCCCCCCTTCCTACTCTGGTTTAGCAATTTAACGTTTGAATCTCTGGGCTGGAACGTGCAACCTTTCGCCAGAGCACGGAAGGAAGGAAGAAGGGAGGGAGGGAGGGAGAGGAGCGCGGGGTAAGGTGGGGGGGGGGGAAAGGCAGCAAAAACCTGTGGATGAGGTGAAGGAACTGACTTCGCCCGAGCATCCGCGACAGGCTTCCAGGTAGGCAGATACTCATACACACTTCCTCGCCTCCTGGGGCGAGATATTCCTCCCTCCCCCGCTCCTTCCTCATCCTCTTCCGAAAGGCAAGAGGCTGCAGGAAAGGAGGAAGCCTGGATGGGCACTGGGACCCAGTCGGGGACACCCGTCATCTCTCGGGGGGGTTGGGGGGGAATGGGGAGAGGAGTGCTTTTCACTGCGTGCCCAGTGAGATTTTCAGCCCAGCGCTGCCTGATCCCAACACCCTCAGTCAGGCACTTCTGACCCCCTCCTGCCCGTTTCCTACCCCTCTCCCTCCCTCCTGCGGTTCCCCTGGCAGGGGAGGGGTGTTGGGGCAGAGCCTCCGGACTAAGTGGGAATACGCTTTAATTCCCTTTAAGAGCATCACCCGGGAACGGAACGAGACTACTTCCTACCCTTCCAAAATTTCAGCGAGGTTTGAGTTTTGGTTTTTCCCCCCCGTTAATTTCCAACAAATAAACAATGAAAAAAGAAAAAGAAAAAAAAAAAAAAAAAAGCCAAACTCGAATATGTTCATTTAGTTTTTTATTATTGCTTTATTCTTTTTTTTTTTAAACTAGATAATCAAAATTACCCAGGGATTTTAGCTTTCTTGTTTTTTTTCCCCGTTGAATGACATTACAAAGAATTTTGTTAAAGAAAGCCAGACTAATTGCTGCCAGAAGAGTATTTTCATAGAAAAGTCTGGTTTTCATAAGGCAGTTTCTGTGGGTGTTGCGGTTAAATCCAAATCTAGTGGAAAAGGGATTGTTGTTGTTGCTGCTGCTGGTTTTAGGGGGTTGGGGTTTTTTGTTTTGTTTTGTTTTATTTTTTGTTTGTTGGGGTTTTGTCGTTAAGTCGATTTTTCTCAGCAGCAGGACACACCAACGCATTAGTTAGGAATTATTCAGGGACTTACGGAGCAAACATTGCGACGAGGAAATGCCGGGCAGATATCTTCCTTTTTCCCTCCACCACCATGCCCGCAGCCGCTTCCCCGTAGCTGGTTCCCTGGTGTTCTCGCCACAGGTGTGCCCCGTACAGCCTTTCGCAGCTTCGCCCAGGTCCCTCCTCCGGAGCCCTGAGGCGGGAAGGATGGAGGGAGGGAGGGAGGGAGGAGTGTGAAGTGCAGGTATCCCAGCAATGTCCCGACACCCCTCTTGGTCCTCACCTGTGGCTACCTCAAAGAGGTGATGGGGGATGCAGGACACTTCCCTCCGCAGACCCTCTCCGCCTTAGCGGAGCGTCGGCCTGGCAGAGAAAGTTTGGCCCAGGGTTGGTTCCTGAAGCCATCTCAGGGAGATGCCCAAAACTAAGATGTGAGAAAGAGCTAAACAGTCCCACAAGGATGTAAAGATCGCACACATATTTCTTCCTCACCTCCCCGGATTTTTTTTTTTTTCCCTATCTCTTAATTTTAAATCTCCCTCAGTTAACCATCCTTTCTCTCCCTCTACCTTCCTTCAGCTCGGAGCTCCGAGGAGGAATTTTTAACCCCTTTCGCCTGAAGGCAAAAAAACTCTTTTTCTGCCGCGGGACAGATCCTGCCCCATCCTGACCCTCCGAGGGTCCCTATTGGACTTGAGAAGGTTAGGAGCATCTCTGCCCCTCTCTCATCTTCGCCGGGCGAGGTGGGGAAAAGCCGAGATGGGGGCAGATTTCCACAACCCCCACCTCCCTCACTTTCCCCTAACACGGAAAGTTTTCTAGCCGCTAATTCTCTGTCACCCGCAGCACAACTAAGGAGAGGTGGAGGCTTCACACGCATCCTTCCAGCCCCTCTCCCTGCCCGGGTTGCGGGGTTTGGGCTCCTGGAGCTCCCCCTCGTCACCGCATCACGGGGTAAAAGCTCAACCACGCGGCGGGATGGCTTCGCTTTTTTTGTTTTAGGGTCGTTTTTTTCCTTCCAACAACATGCTCAAACGTCTCTGCAAGCAGACCAAACTCAGCCCGCCGCTGCTCGGTGGGCCTTTTGTTTG
>WBNM01041741.1:2075-15092 GCA_013399055.1 Ramphastos sulfuratus
GTGGCTGCTCCCTCCCTGGAGGTGTTCAAGGCTAGGTTGGAGGAGGCCTTGAGTGATCTGTACTAGTAGGAGGTGTCCCTGCCTATGGGAGGGGGTTGGAACTAGATGATCTTGGAGGCCCCTTCCAACCTTACTATTCTATGATTCTACATAGCAACTTTATTATGCTTTGAATGAGCCCACATCCAATTCTTCAGAAGGCTTTGCAGATCACTACAGATCTCAGACTCACATTGCTGTAGTACTCACTCACACTATACTGTAAGTCAAATTAAGACTGTCTTTAGAGTATAATTATTTGAAGAAATTTAGGAGTTAGCACACTTGCTACTGTAATAAGTTGTCAGAGATACCATGGAGGCTCAACACGTCCACACAGAAGTCAGGAAACAAAGTTTTAAAAAAGAAGAAGAAATTGTGTATTTTAAAGCTTTTACAGTGACCAAAAAGTCAACCGACTCAGCCTGTACAAAGTGCTCAATGGATGTGGATCAGAAACCCAGAAGGGTCACTGACCAGTAGTCAGTAGGGAAGACACAGTTGTCTATGGAAAAGGTAAGACCTGTATATGCCAGATAAAGGATGTGGTATGAGAATGGCCAAGACTGTGGGCTGGGCTCTTTGGAGCCTCTGAAGATCAGCACTTTGTCTTGTTGCTTTTTCACATAGTAACAGTGTACTAACAACTGCAAAAACAATATGTCTCCAAAACTGTAAAAAGTCTGAAATTACTCCTTGCTCAAGGATGAAAAGAGTTAAACAGTTACCTATGCAATGGCCTACTGCCATGGCCTTGAGGACTATAAGATAGTACAGCATGAAAAGATGAAATGAAGAGAAGGAAACTGAGGAGGAGACAGAGGAGGAAAAACATTTTTACATGCTTTGGAGACATTAATATGATGTTTTTGTACTGATAATTTGAAGGCAAAGGCAGGCATATAACTACAGCCCATGAGATGGAAGAGAAGTCAGGAATATCAGCATCAGTACTCATCACTCTTCTTTAAACAAGTTAGATGCCCATCACTTAGAACAGGAATACTGACACAGATCCATTCTCAGGCCATTTTCTATTTCTTATCTTTCATTTGTCATTCCTCTGAGTTGCAAAGAAGAACAGAGCTCAGTCTTGTATCTCTGAGTGCGACATCTTCTATGGCAAGTGATTCAGGGGCTTAATTCTGCTTGTGACACTACGATGCAACCAACACAGGTACACGTTGTAGCATCCAATGCAAGGTACCATTTGGCAGGCTCACTCATAACAGTCTACCCTGAAGGTTATTGGGTTTGTTTGTTTGCATCTTTTCCTGTAATACCTTCAGCAATCACTGTCACGGAGAGGATGTTTCAGTAAATGACTGCTCCCCTGAATTAGTAGGCTAATTTCTAGATGGTAGGAAATGTTCTGATAGGTGTTCAGTCATCACCACTGCACTAGCAAACAACAGCAGTGAAAAAAGGTCAGATAAACTATGCAGCCAAAGACCTTGGAGTATTTTAGAAGTGCATTGAAAGCCTACTGGGTCAGATCCTCTTTTCTCATTTACATCCACACAGCAAACCACATCCTGTCATTGAGAACTTGGTGAAAGCGAAAGTTCAACCAGCAGAAGAGCTGCTTGCAATCTTGAACAGCTTCAAGCAGGGACCTTATGTGGCTCCTGCCTGAGCTGGAGAAGGGAGAAACACACCACTTTTAAGAGCATGAGACAGGTTACAGGTTATTACCTTGAAAGCAAAGCTGCCCTGGGGTAGGATGGTTTGAATGCAGGAGAAGACAAGAAATGCTTTTTTTTTTTGTTGTTGATACTTCAAACCACAGAAATGTTTTCTTGATACTTGGAACCCATCCTTATCTGGGAATAACATGGGAATAGCCATGCAAACCAGAGGCAAAGGGATTGACCTGCAGTGGTATAAACTAATCAGCTTGCATGAACTCAGATGATTGATGCATTGCAGAGCCCTCATTTAATTTTTTTCTGAGAAATTTATCAGTCATGATCACATAGTTTAGTGAGGAAATTTTTCTGCCTTCCTCTTCCTTCTCTAGCAAATCAGACCTGGACTACACATAAAGGGTTTGTACACACAGGAAACTAAGTCAAATTACAGATGTGAATTTAAAGTAGATTAGTTAAAGCACATTAAATCCTTATATGGAAGGTTTCATTCAGAAATAAAGTAACTGTAATTTGCTTTAGGAATGAATCAAGCAAACTAAAGTCTCCTTTATGTCTGAATAAAAGAATCCACCCAGGGGTTTAATAGGTTTTACCTCAAGTACTTTAAATTCACATTTTAGTTATTTCATTCTATCTTGCATGAAGATAAGCCCAAACAGTACCACTTTAACTGAGGTTTTGTTTCAGGTGCTAGCTTAACTTCTGCAGCCACTCTTAAACCAAAATATGGGCATCTAGGCAAGGCTTTGCAGTAGCTTTCCTAAATTGGTTTGCAATATAAACCTAAATCAGCTTCTGTGTAGAGATAAGGCCTCAACATCTGAAAGAATGGGATTTATAGATAAATGAGGAGGGATGCCATAAAAGCTCCATTGATTTCTGGCTGTGCTTCTGTTTTAAATCCCATTCTCTCCTAGTCTGCTGCCTCTGTTGAAGGCTATCAAATCTTTCTTTTTCTCTTTAAAACTTCAGCTGAGTTTCAACTTGCTTTACCAGACTGACAATGAAGACTTAATCCCTCTTGGAATTTGCAAGATGTAAAAGGCTGTGAGTTAGCCTGGCTTGACAGGACTCTGATTGGGAAATTGCAAGCACTGCTGGTACACGTTGTTCCCATTCATTAGAGCCATCCCCACCTTCAGCCAGGATTCTGCAGATCCAAAGCCATGAAAAAAAACTGAGTGGTCGTGCCTGGGACAAGAAGATTCTTCCCCTTTGCACACGAAAATGAGCAACTCTGTTACAAGGACAGGCTGAGCGAGTGGGGGCTCTGCAGCCTGGAGAAGAGAAGACTTCGAGGAGACCTTAGAGTAGCCTTCCAGTATCTGAAGGGGGCCTACAGAAGGCTAGGGAGGGACTTGAAATGACAGGACAAGGGGCTATGGGTTTAAACTGGCAGAGGGGAGATTGAAACTGGATGTTAGGAAGAAGTTCTTTGCAGTGAGGGTGGTGAGACCCTGGCACAGGTTGGCCAGGGAGGTTGTGGCTGCTCCCTCCCTGGAGGTGTTGAAGGCCAGGTTGGAGGAGGCCTTGAGTGACCTGTACTAGTGGGAGGTGTCCCTGCCTATGGCAGGGGTTTGGAACTAGATGATCTTTGAGGTCCCTTCCAACCTTACCATTCTATCATTCTATGATTCTATGATTCTATGAATCCAATGTCATTTTGGCTTCTGGTTAGAATATGGCCACAATTTCACCTCCACAGTTTGCACACACTGTCCTTTCCAGGAAACCACTCCAGACTGACAGCAAAGGGGCTTGGTTTGTTTGTAAATCAGTAGAATAAAAAGACTAGGAAAAAACAATCCGATCCCATCCAGATGCTTTGGTTGGGCTTGGTAGAGATGAAGTCCTCACTGTGAATGACATCACGTCTGGTGAAGCATTTAGGAGATGCTAGCGGCTAACGGCAGTGACAAATACCTTTTAGGAGGCCATAATATGCAATCAACTAAGGCAAATATTTATACATGCCATTATCGCTTCCTGGCGGGATTGTTGTAATCCATTATTTGCAGGCCTCCCTGCTACTGTACTTCCTTCAGGGATTTGAATTTTTGCAGAACTGTGGCTCCAAAATGCTCATCCCAGCCAAGATTCATTACTCACATTACAGGGAGAGCTCCGCTGACTTCCTCTGCACCACAGAACTGACTTGAAAGATGGTTTTTTTGCTTACACAGAGAATAAAACAGTGATTAATTCATCATCCCTATACTGCAAAACTGGTTTGGGTCTGAATTCCAAAGGCAGGCCACAGATTGCTGTCATTTTACAGAGCAACTGAAGTTTTACTCACAATCTAAACATATCATGGACCAAAGTCAATGCTGGTAACACAGAACTGGTTTCACTCGCTATGACTGTAAGAAAGTGTCCAGAACCCTTTCAGGGACTTGATTAACTAAGAAGTAGTTACATACTGAAAATGGGTGAGTAATTTCACATTCGTGCCACTTGGAGACTGTCCTGTTCTCACTTGCTTTGGCGCAGACAAGTGCTAACCCCACACACTTCCACTGATGTTAGAGGATGCTGCTCAGCACTCTGCAAGACCACACTGTTCCCCAAAGTGCGGTTGTGTGCAGCTTCAGAGCCATGAGGCTTTGAGTCACAGCCACTGCAGCACACAGGAGCAGGAGTTGCAAGATATTGCCACCAAGCTTTTCTTTTTCCTCAGCCACAAACTACTGTCTCCATGACAAAGGTGGCAGACAAGACAAGCTCTGCAGCCTGGAGGAGAGAAGGATTCAAGGAGACCTTATAGTAGCCTTCCAGTATCTGAAGGGGGCCTACAGGAAGGCTGGGGAGGGATTATTCACAAGGTCTTGCAATGACCTTGCAAGGACAAGGGGCAAAGGGTTTAAACTGGCAGAGGGGAGATTGAAACTGGAGGTTAGGAGGAAATTCTTTGCAGTGAGGGTGGTGAGACCCTGGCACAGGTTGCCCAGGGAGGTTGTGGCTGCTCCCTCCCTGGAGGGGTTGAAGGCCAGGTTGGAGGAGGCCTTGAGTGACCTGTACTAGTGGGAGGTGTCCCTGCCTATGGCAGAGAGTTGGAACTAGATGATCTTTGAGGTCCCTTCCAACCTTACCATTCTATGATTTTATGAAAATCACAGGAGGGGTGTTCAGCTGGAGGGACAGATGAAAGTTGGTCTTATCCAGCTACTGAATGGTGCACCGCAAAGACTGAACCAGAGGTTCCATCCCGCCAGTGCTGATCTGGGGCCAGGGTAGGAGTCAGCAAAAAAACTGCTAGTGAGAGATGCTTTAATTTTTGCAGCAAACTTCACCAGGGTTTTGTCTGTCAGCACCTTGATTTCTGCAAAACTCACCCTACCAGAATAGCTGATGTCGGGCAAAACAGTCCTAATTTTTCACACTCCTTGGCACAGGCCTACCAAGTCCCACTGTACCACCTCACTACCTCCTAGAAGAATCTTTGACAAGGCATGCTGGAAGCTAAGCACTGAGGGGTTAACCTCCAGGCAACCTCCAGAGACAAATACAAAGCTGTCATCAGCTCAGTGCTAAGCAGATGACTGTGAGCACATTAAAAAGAAGACAAATTTCTGCAACAGTGGCAGGGGATAATAGCAGTAAGAGATCACCTTTAAACTGTAAAGCATACACGACAAACACAACAATTTTTGGAACATCCTTGCTGACATTAGCTAAATTGGGATGGAAACAACATCACTCGTTATAACAAATTGTGACTGACAGCCCCAAACCCCATCACTCCTGAAGAATGTATAATTTTGAGGCTGTGTAATCATTAGTACACCACAAACAAAGCTCTTCAGTGCAGTCGCTGCTACCAGCTCTGCACCACAGCACAGCTTTGCGTGAAGTGCAGGTCTGAGGGTAAAAGAAAGAGTCCTTTTGACAACTTTATTCCTCTGCAGGATGCAGTTCCTTACACAAGCACATCTAAGCAAGAGACAGTGCTTACTCCAGGGCCAGTCCATTGTGTGGCACAAGCCCTCCCAGCAGTTATTGAGTATCACAGACCTCACCGCTGTCTGCTTTATGGGCAGGATTCCATTATTCAATCTAATCTTGGACAGATGTTTAATGAGCATGCTGGTATGCACATTAAACAAATGCAACTAAAGTCCTTTACAAGCTCTCAATCACTAACACTTCTCCTGGAGGATGCTGGCAGAATAAGTAGCTTGTGTCCTATTTGTACAACACAGTACTTAAAGGTGGTCAGACTTGACGGGAGCGAGCGTGCGACTGCTAAGAGGTGAGCAGAGGCAGAGATGGAGCTTAACTGATTTGTGAGCAGTAGTCATGTTCTGAAATTTACCTAAGTCTTGCTTAAGTCCATCTCTTTCTTTGAAAAAAACAAAAAGGGAGACAGACCAAGACACCCAAGGGCTAATACTACTCAGTAAGAGAGATGAAGCTGTAATCCAGATGACTCTAGCAGCATGGAGAGCTGCATAGCCGCCTCTGTTTTCTACACAGACAGAAAAGGTCAGACTTCCAGCTACTAATCAGTAGCTAGAAAGCAGCCTCAGGATTTGGTCTTGGCATCATTTCTGGAAAAGGTTAAGAAGCCAAAGTTTATTATTGTGACATTCTCAAATAATTAACTTATGAACACAGCCCGTTTTTTTTATCAAGTGTAAACTTAAAAGGCATCTTCTTGTACACTCAGTAATCCAGAAGCCATAGGAAAGTCTAGGAAATAGTTTCCTCTGCTTTGGTCTAACAATCTGAGACCATGAGAAAATGAGGAAAGGGAAAGAAAGAGGCAAGGTCCCTTCTGATACTTGGTGAAGTAACAGAGTACTGGAAGCTGAAAAAAGATAAATCTCTCTCCAGAAAGTGGAGACACTCTGCAGATACCTTTTTCCCTGATTAAGGCAATGGTGTAGGCACTAGGGAGAAATGAGTCCTCTTCAGAAGTGAGTAAGACTTCAAACCTTTATTCCCAAGGGAGTGCAACTTTAGTTCATATTTAGATGAGCTCAGTAGCCTGCAGTGGAGAAAGGACACCATACACAGTGGCAAGTCTTAGCTCAGACAGCATGAAAGAAACCAGTGGCTGTAAGAATTTGGTATATTGCTCTGAGTCCTTTTTGCAACCCTAAAGGCTTCCTCTGCATTTCTAGGGGCAACATGGAAGCAAGACTGGTATCTTGTATTTCACTAAACACAGCATTTCTTCTTTCTTTAAACAGCCTATCTTGGTGTATTGCATACATCTTAACCAAGGCAGAATTCAGCCAATGGGCTTGGGGTAAATAAGATCTGAAAGTGTCTTCATGAGCCCGTTTCACCCACAACTATCTGGCACAACCATGACAAGGAGATCTTTAATCATTACTTCTGGTTGCTGTCATTGCTGTAGTCAGTGACTCAAATCTTCTCCTAGGTGAAACCTGACAGCAAAGCAAGTTGGAGAATGATTTTTGTGTGGAAAACAGCAGGGGGGCATAGAGTAAGGTTGTGTATCACATAACATTAAATCATCTCCTGGTGGCAGACAGTGACTCTGTCTCATGTAATAACAGTCCACTTGGTCTTAAATCTTGATGAAGCAGTCAGCTGTGCTGACAGAAAAAAAAACCAACAAAAAACCAAGAGGGCAGGTGGAGCAAAGCAAAAATGTCTCAGGCTGCCTGAAAATGAAGCCCATGTTTCATGAAAGCAACACGAACAGTTAACACACAGCATCGCTTCCTTCTCCCTGTTGCTCTTGACCTGGTAGCCAAAAAACACAGCACACATGTGGTGAATTTGATCTCTAGATAACTGCACTCAGTAGAATTGTAACAGTGCATTAGCATGAAAAATAACATACTGCACAGCTGGGTGAAAGTGGATCTGGTGCTTGTCACATATATTTTAATAGAAGATGCCTAGAAGGTGATCTCAGCACAAACATGTGCAAAAGACAGAAAGGAGAAAAAAACACCCCCTAATCTCTGTGTTCTTAAAAGGGTTTTGACATGCAAAGTGCAGGTTTACAAGAGTTGAAATAAAATTGTTTCAAGCTAGAAATCTCTGTAATCCTTTTTACTCAGTGAACCTCAGGCACTGAGGGCTTTGGCAGATGGGCTCTGGTGTAGTACAAGGGAAGAATCTCACTGGTACCCCATCCCTTCTCCCTACCAGACAAAGGATAGAAATGTGGGTCACTGCCTCACCATCCACCTCACAGGCCGGGATCAGGGGCTGAGCTCACTCTTGTTGGGGCACAGCGGGCAGGAGGTGGGAGAAAAAATATTCCCTCTGTAGGCTTGGCTCCCAGGCAGGACAATCTCCCCAGGGTGGTGGGGTGGGTGGCTGAGGTGGTGACAACTTACCATCCCAGCAAGATTCACCAGAGACTATTAACACCCTTAGAGAAACAAACTTCCTGGATTAACCTTGGTTTAGACTCATCTAACCAGAGCCAGCTATGCATGAGCTTTTATTTCAAATTCTTGCCAAGTGATTCCTCCCTTGTAAAAGAAAGAGGAATGGGAGCTACATGTAAATAATAAATATATTGCACTGGCTGCTTATCTTTGGAAGGTTTCAACCCCAGCCACCTCCAAGGTCTTCACAGTAAATATTTCAGAGCTGTATCTTCCCCTCAAAACCTTGCATTCCTGAACTGTTTATTGTTCATGTGTTGATAACCTCCAAGGTCTCAGCTAAAATTCAGAGTGAGGCTGGAGATCCCTGCGAGCTTTCCAAAACTGTTGTCTTCCACACTCATCCATTTTCCAGCAGAACGAATCCCTAATTCTTTAAAAATCCCTTGTCGTTAGTATTTTGGCACGTTTCACCCCAAGAAGAAGCCAAGCTGAGAAACATCAGTGATGACATTATTAAGCTAGACAGGGAGCACCTGAGGATTTCAACTCCTCTGCAGTATTAGGAGAGGGTTTATTTTACTGAAAGCCACAAGAGTATTAGGATGAATACTTCTGTTTGCATCCTAGAAAGCTCCCTTAACTACCAGACTATTGGATAAAACAAAGGCTTTACCCAGCAACTTTAACTCAAGCCCCAGTAAATATTTTTCATGAATAGAAAACTAAGCGTAAATGACAGATTTAGCTCAGGGGAGTTATGGTCAGGCCTGAACTGCACTGACAGAGCTCTGCTGGGAAGCTTGAATGCTGCCTGTGTATAGCCAATATAATCAGCCCTGTGACCTTCTCAGTTCCTAGCATTTGATAAAGGGAAGAAAGTGCTGCATGAAAAGCAAATGTCTAAAATCAAATCCAGTTTGCACTTCTTAGGGTGCATGTGCATATGCCCTTCCTAGGGTGACCTGGTAGGATATTGGCCTTCCCAGATGGTTTCTTCCAGGGGTGCACAGATATTGGGGTGCTGAGTGACCTCTTTATTGAAAAAAACTCAAAACGATAATCCCCAAATCTGAATTAATTCATCCCATTTTCCACTGTTGCCTGAAAGGTCCTGATCATCTCCTTTTGCTCAGGCAGATGGAGAGGAGAAGAACTTCTTCCCGGGACCAGAAATCCCTTGCAGAGGACATGATGGGGAAATGTCCTTCTGTTCCCAGCCCTTCCTTTTTTCCAACAGAGAGAGGCTGCAGCCACTGATATTTCCATGCAAACAGCAAGAAGCCCTCCAGAGCGGTGTTTGTGAGCGAGAAAGAGGAATCAGCAAGAGACAATGTGAGAGGAGGAAGCAGGCAGCATCTCCTGCCTGTACCTGTAGCTGTCCCCCTTTGGGGAGGTCCAGCCCCCTGTCAGAGTGTCAAGATGATTAGAGCTGTCATGATGGCTTTGTGAGAGCCAGCAGCACTGAGCAGCGTGCAAGCCCTGCCAAACCTATGCCCCTCTGGGGCATGAAGCCTTTGAAAGCTGGACCGAGCCCACATGCCGGAGTGGAAAGGCTCCATCCTGCGTGATGTGGAGCTGAGTAGCCTTAGGGAGGGTTTCGCTCTTTGGAAATTGGACTTTCATGATGAATTTGGAAGGAAAGCCTACACTTTTCAACATGCTGCAGGAGAGGGAGTGGAGCTAGGCTGTGGTACTGGCTGGGATTCATGGCCTTGGACAGCCCAGGAGAGCTGGCTCTGCTGAGGACACTGGCACAGCTGGAGAGTGAAAAGGGAGAGGGCAGGGAGTCCACCACACTCCAGCAGAACCATGCCAAAATCTAAGCCTCTTCACAGGGCTGCTCAGGTTCACCGACTCAGCAAGTTTCAGCAGAAAAGCACTGTTTCTTGTGTTTGCTTCTGACCCAGCCCTGTGCTCTGCTCCCTCACCCCAAAAGAAATAGAATCATAGAATCATAGAATGTCAGGGGCTGGAAGGGACCTCAAAACATCACCTGGTCCAGCCCCACTGCCAGAGCAGGATCACCTAGAGCAGATCACACTGGAATATCTCCAGAGAGGGAGACTCCATAACCTCCCTGGGCAACCTGTTCCAGTGCTCCATCAGCCTCACAGTGAAAAAAATTCTTTCTCAGGTTCACATGGAACCTCTTGAGCCTCAGCTCCCACCTATTGCCCCTTGTCCTGTCACTGGGCATCACCGAGCAGAGCCTGGTTCCATCCCCCTAGCACCCATCCCTTACATATTTCTAAACATGAATGAGGTCACCCCTTAGTCTCCTCTCCAAGCTCCAAGCCCCAGCTCCCTCAGGCTGTCCTCACAAGGAAGACGTTCAACTTCCTTAACCATTTTTGTGGCTCTGCGCTGGACTCTCTCAATCAGGAAAAGTCTCACTTGTGCCCCAGGCCAGGGAACAGTGCAGAAAAAACAACCAGGGAGCAGTGTGAGAAAACAAGAGCAAAGGCATTGATAAAAGAGTTGGTGTGGAGGTAAAACCAAAAAGAAAGTATGAGTGGTACCAGTGGAAAATCAGACTACTGAAGGCTTTGCATATTCACATGCATATCCCTTCCTTACACAAGAAATGCATCTGATGCCAATAATCACCACAAGCTGCCCCAGTGAGAAAAACATATCATAAAATGAACAGCAAAATCTCATCATGGTCATAAGTGTGGCTGTGCAGGGCAACCTTGTACTCCACCTAAAAAATGAAGATGGGAGCATCTGTGAGAGTTGGAGGACCAATTTTCCACAGCCATACAACGTGACAGCAGATATCCATGGGGCAGATCCTCCTGGCAACTTTGACTCTTACTGCAATCATAAATGAGACATCTTATCCACCAAGGGCAAATCTTGCCTGACAAATTTGGTGACTTTTATGATGAAGTCACAGTGACAGTAGCCAAGGGAAGGGCAACTGATGTCATCTACCTGGACCTGAGTAAGGCATTTGACTCTGTCTCACATGACATCCTGGTCAACAAACTGGAAAAACATGGACTTGATGGGTGGACTATTCTCNGGCCACGAAGATGCTCAGAGGGCTGCAGCAGCTCTGCTATGCGGACAGACTGGGAGAGTTGGGGCTCTGCAACCTGGAGAAGAGAAGGCTTCCAGGAGACCTTAGAGTAGTCTTCCAGTATCTGAAGGGGGTCTACAGGAAGGCTGGGGAGGGACTATTGACAAGGTCTTGCAATGACAGGACAAGGGGCAATGGGTTTAAACTGGCAGAGGGGAGATTGAAACTGGATGTTAGGAAGAAGTTCTTTGCAGTGAGGGTGGTGAGACCCTGGCACAGGTTGCCCAGGGAGGTTGTGGCTGCTCCCTCCCTGGAGATGTTCAAGGCCAGGTTGGACGAGGCCTTGAGTGACCTGTACTAGTGGGAGGTGTCCCTGTCTATGGCAGGGGGTTGGAACTAGATGATCTTTGAGGTGACTTCCAACTTTGCCATTCTATGATTCTATGAAATTGAACCTAAGCTACTGCACAGTAACAGTTATTCTACAACTTAAAGCATTTGCATCATTGCCTTGTGCCCCCTCCCTTCCATTTAAATGTCCTGATTTCTTTCTAGAAGGCAGCAGGGAATCCTTGCTGGAGGTGTATGTGATGGCTGGCATGCTGGCACTGGGTTTGTTTAGAAAACAGGGTGATTTCAAAATCAAGCTGCACGTTAAGCAATAGCATCGATGAAGGACAAGATGTGGGAAAAGGGGTCAGACTTGTGTTTGCTGAACATGCCAGCTAGAGCTATGTTTGCTGAGGAGCTCCAGGGCTCAAAGCCTGCTCTCAGTTCTGCTAAAGGTCATTCCTGCTCCACTTAAACAGGAGAAGGTGCCAGAAGTCCAGCGAGAGCAAGTCTAGCTGTCTGCACAAAGTGGGACATGTCCCTATGTTGTACACACACTTTTGGAAATGTGCCACCTCACGAAGCATGTGGAGCCCAGCCCTGCAGACTGTACTCAGACAAGGTATCCTGCTCTCAGCTCAGCAGCACACTGACTTGTGCAGAACACTTTGCAGGAGCAGGTCCTGCAGAATTAAGTAGTGTCTAAAACTATTGTGCAGCTATAACACAGCTGAGTAACAAATAATTTCATCTCAGAATAAATGCAGAAAGTGTTTCTGGAAAACTCAGACATATCCTGGTGTAGGACTGACTTCAGTGGGAGAAGGATCATGCCCTTCTGAACATTAATTCCCATCACAAATTGCACAAGCAGGCAGTGTGAGCCCCAGGAGATGATGGCTTTTGCAGTTCTTCCTCCCATCAGGAGTCTCCCTCTCTGGAGATATTCAAGACCTGCCTGGATGCTTTCCAGTGTGATCCTGCTCTGGCAGGGGGGAGGGTGGACTAGCTGATCTTTTGAGGTCACTTCCAGTCCCTAACCTTCTGTGATTCTGTGACTCCGTGACCAGTGCCCACTGTCCCACCTCTGTACCTGCCTAGCTCTAGGCAGCCCAAGCAGCATCAGCCTTCATAGCTACAGGCTAAATGTTACTGTGCTCAGTGCAAGGCTTATCAAAGTCGTCTCACAAAATCTCATTAAGCTCTGCTCAGTTTAGTTTACAAATGAGGAACTGACTGTGGAGACCTTCAGATCCCCCAGACAGCGTAAATCAGCCCCTGACTCAAACAAGGAGGTCTGTCTCACAGATTTTCTGGAGGCTAAGCATAAAAGATCAGCAGAGCCCTGGGAGAAATTGGTTGAAGGATGCCACAGTACCATTGCCTCATGAACACAGGGACAGGCTAACAGTGGCTGACTACTGGGCTGCAGACCAACACAACCACCCAGGTTAAAAGGGCTGCTGGGACTAGCAGCAGCTCTGCCAGGCCCATGGAGATCAACAATTCAATTCAGTTCAATTCAAGAGAGATGCTGAGGTACTGGAACGTGTCCAGAGAAGGGCAACAAAGCTGATGAGCACAGCCCTGTGAGGAGAGGCTGAGGGAGCTAGGGGTGTGCAGCCTGCAGAAGAGGAGGCTCAGGGCAGAC
>WBNM01041741.1:15516-26105 GCA_013399055.1 Ramphastos sulfuratus
AAAAGAAAAGAAAAAGAAAAAAAGAAGGAAAAATCTGTGGGAATCTTTCTTTGTGTACATTATGAAGCTACTAGGCCTTTACACTGATAATTTAACACCAGCTAAGCACATGTGCACAGATGGGAAAATCTGAGTAATCTGTTTTCATGTGCTTTCCAGCTTCTTCTGTAGAGATGGACTCTGAGCCCTGCCTGAACGCTGAACTCCCAAGTACATCTGCGGGGCTGGCAGCCTCCTTTCAGGGACAGTAGACAAAGCCAGGCTATGGGTGTGAGTAGCACTCTACACACTCTCATGGCAGGACTCTTTTAGGTAAGGAACCCACAGGTTGAAAACTAAAGTTTGTTTCCTTTAAAGTGATCAGCCAAATGCCTGGCACAGGTGCACCGTAGAGAGTCATGTCCCCAGCAGTGCTCACCAGCAGTGATCTTGCTCCTGCACCGTGGAGAGTCATGTCCCCAGCAGTGCTCGCCAGCAGTGTTCTGCTCTTGCTCTCGGACAAGTTTTCCAGCGAGGGAGCTGTTGGTGCTTGCTGTGGTGGGGAGCACACCTGGCTGCCTGCTCTGGCAGGAAGCTAGCACGAATAAGGGCCCTTTTCTGAGACCCAGCTGACTGGTCTAATGCTACAAAAGCAGCTGAGTGCTGAGGGGCTTCTTGTGGTGGCAGCAGCTTCATATGGGAACCTAGAGTGTGCACCATCCTGGCAGTGTTCTGCAAGGACCTCTACTCACATATTTGCAAAGGGAGAAAGCACATCTGCAAAATGGTCTGGCTCCGTGCTGTGGTCCAAACTAAGCTGTTCAGCAGCTGGCATTCTTGAAGAACCACACAACAGAACAACAGGTACTAAGCTCTCCTTTAATAATTCTTTGTGCCCTAAAAATCTATTTATATGTCTCCCATTTGCCAAATGCATGATTTCATTAGATAGCAGGGTGTCCAGGTTAGCAGGTTGCACTATCATTCTCGGCCAACCCTTTTTACCAGTACAACTGTTTCTGCAGTCCTGAACCCTCATCTAAGCTTGAACAGAGGGGAAGGTCATTCTACTTCCTCTGATACTGTTGCAACATTCGTGAAGTCTCTACTCTTTTTGGGTCTCACCCTCCATTTTGGGAGATCCCTGAGGCTGTGCTGTCAGAGATGGTACTATTGCCTCTTGAGGAAATAAAACAATAAATCAGCTTGTGAACCTCATCACATTTTTCTAACATCTTAGTGAATTACATGCAAGGCTTATGTTGACTTTTTAACTAAGTACATTAGTTAGGAAGACAATATCACATGCTACAGAATCACAGAATTATAGGAGTTGGAAGGGATCTTTGAAAATCATCTAATCAAAAGCCCCCGCCCAAGCAGGTTCATCTAGTGCAGGTTGCACATGGGTGCATCCACGTGGGTTTTGGATGACTGCAGAGGTGGAGACTCCATCACTTTTCTGGGCAGCCTGTTCCAGTGCTCTACCACCCTCAAAGTAAAGAAGTTACTCCTCATGTTTAGGTGGAAAGTCCTATGTTCAGGTTTGCACCTGGCTCCAAAGCAAAAGCATGTCCCTAAGGAAATGATTCCCACATCTTCAGATCTGATAATTTCTACAAGAAAGTTACTTCTCTCTTTTTAAACACAGATCTACTCAACAGAATAGTAATAGCCTTTTCCTCAAAAGATGATATAAAGAAATATGAAAGAATATTTACTGTCCATAAAGCATCATTCTGCGGCAACAAACAGTATGCATTTTCAGCCCTTTTTAACATCTCATAGACACAACAGGAATTAGTCTTCCCTACATCTCTTGTCTTTCTGAAGTCCTTACAGTGTTGTTTTAGTTGTCATTTGATGAATTGAAAAAACAGGCTTTGACCAGAGGCTGGGTGGTGTCACTTGCCTGGCTTCAGATGTCACAGCAGGAGCCAGATTTTCACTGCATTGCCACAACAGGGTTCAAACTGCATCTAATTAGTGGGTACCAAATACTGCTGCCTGCTTTCTCTTAAAATCCCAGGAAACAGGCATGGGTAAACATTTCACCATGGTAAGACATGATGAAGTTAAGTTCTCATCAGCTACCTCAGCTGGTCCCCCTCAGCAACCTGCACCTACATCTGGGCCAGCTGCACACTTGTTGCTGGGGCAAGAGTCATGGTGGCCAGGCTGAACACTATGAGTACAAGCCAACCAGGTCACTCAACAATTTTGTCTTTCATAGCTCTGTGAGAGGCAGAGCCTTCCTTCCTCATTACATCAGAGAATAAAGAAGCTGTGGTGGCAACCTCATGTGTTTGATGCTCTCATCTTTCCATGAACACCGTGCAATCCCTGCTCTCTCCAGACTCCCATGGGAACCTGTCCACATCAAATTGCAAGTACTTCTGGAGGGCTTATGAAATGTAAGTAATGATGGCAGTGACCTGAAGCTTTGTAAAAGAGTGAGCAACGTTCAGCCTCATTATGCTAAGTGTATTAATGAGTTCAGCCCTTATATATGATCCCCTTCCCTCGACTGCAAGAAGTGGTGGTGTGTGAAACCTCCAGCACAAGAGCCAAAGCAGGACCAAGGATAACTCTTGAAAGGTAACACCTCTCTAACCTGGGAAGCCACCCTCTTCACCCTCACATGGAGAGAGCAAGAGCAACAAGGTAGACGAAGAGATGGAAAAGAAGGAAAATGGTGTTCTTCAGTCTTCCTCAGGGAAAAGAGGCCTGGGGGTATGTCTGCCAACAGCATCCACAAATGGGGTTGAGGAAGGCAGGACAGGTACAATTTCTAGTATGTTGGGGTTTGGTAACATAATGCTAGAGCAATAAGGGTTGTTAACCTTTAAGATATATTTTTATATAAGTAAAAACCTAAAAGCAGGAGCAAGAGTTTCTCTTGGGCTTAACAACTGCTGAAGCCTCAACCAAAGTGTCTCACTACCAGCTAAATCTTCTGGAGCTGTTTCTGCAGGACCTTGTGGGCACCTCATTCTGTAGAAGCTCCCCTGCCACCCTCCCCCTTCAGGAGGTGCAGCCTTCATCAGTCACCTCTCCAGCCACGTCCTGCACATCTCCTTCCTCTCACTGTCAGTTCTCACAAAAGTCTTGTTCCTAAAAGGAGGACATGAGGAGGAAGTTCTTGAGCATGAGAGTGGTGAGAGCCTGGAATGGGTTGCCCAGGGAGGTGGTTGAAGCCCCATCCCTGGAGGTGTTTAAGGCCAGGCTGGATGAGGCTCTGGGCAACCTGATCTAAGGTAGGGTGTCCCTGCTCATGGCAGGAGGGTTGGAACTGGATGATCCTTGTGATCCCTTCCAACCCTGACTGATTCTATGATTCTAAAAGAAAAGCTCTCTCCTTAAGAGACTTCTTAACAACAACCTTCTACTTTGGGTCCATGCTGAGTAGGAGTAGGAGTCCTTCAACTAATCATCACCAGTTACAGAGCTGACACAACTGGAAAGCTGTTTTTATGGGATCCTATCACAGTGCAGCCATTGGAGGATGTGTCCTCAATTTCTTGAGAACATAGCTGATGATTTCCTGAGGAGAAAACCATTCAATCCCAGGCTTACTGACACAGGAGGGCTGGGAGTTAGTCCTGGAGCCATAAGAAAAATAGCAGCAGATGTTGGTGGAGGATATTGAAGCAGTTTCTTGGGTAAGGCTGAAATTTTGTAGTAATTTCAAGAGGGCTAAATCCTCCTCTCAACACCTCCTTGTCAACATCCAAAGATATTTCCAACAGCACCAGGTAGGGAAAATTAATAACTTCATTTATTCCTAATCAGAACTTGCTTTCATGTAAGTCTGAAGGTTTCCCAAGGACAACAGCATAGCAGTAATTGAAGATAAGTGTATGTACTGCCCTGCAGTCATGTATGCAGTGCTACAGCAAGCACGGCTATAGTCATGGTATAGCATCAGCAGATGTTTCTTAACAATGATTTGAAAATCTGCCTCCCAGGGCTGTTGCAAGCCTTAATGTAACCCTTGAAAACCTCCGAGGAGCTTTACAGTGTTGTCATCCCTTTAGACAAAAGAAGAAAAAAGTGACATAAACCCCCAAACCTAATCAACCAAATAGTAGTAAGGTCATCACCTAATATTTTTATCTGGAAGTGAAACCATTTGGATTTTTATCTGTCCTGCACGTGCAAGAAAAACAGTATGCATGTATACTACCCCTTCAGGCAATTAATAAAGCCACAAAACACCTTAGAATGCTCATGATCAGCCCTGTGGCCACAATATTACAAAAGGTCACAGCAAAGAGATATATCAGCCATATTCATGAGAAATAAAACCAAGTAAGAGTGCACAATGTGGGTTTGATTATTCAGCTAATCTGCCTGCAATTGACCAATTTTCTGCCCCCGAATACGAAACATATAACTATTTTTAAGTCAAACGTTAACAATTGGGGCTACCTTATATTATGGGTGGGAAGACAACAGACCAGCTTTTAAGTGGGGAAAATAAGAAACTCATGTCTCAGTCACATTGTGACTCGAAGCCAAGAGAAGCCAAGAAATTAAAAAAAGATTGGCTAACTTGCACAGAACTGCTTGAAAAGCCAACTTCCAGCCCCCAGTGAATTTCTTCAAGCGAGTTATAAGTCCCTAAACTTGGCTTTTAAATGTTACTTGCTGACACAACCTTAATCACAATGCTACAAAATCTGTGTATACATAACAATGATGTTAAAATAAATGTTTCCAGCGCTCAGAACTTTTCAGGACTCCCACAGGCACCCAGATCTGAAATCAAATTATTTAGGGAAGAGCAATTTAACTCGGATATGGTGACTAGAGGTAGTATATGCAGCAGTTGTTCTGTCTGAATATTGAATAAAAAAATTTCAAAGGTCAAAATCCACAGAAGAAGAACTCAGTTCTGGTGAGATAAGTCTTTGCCCACCTCCAAAGTTTTGTCAGCTAAATGTTAGTGCTCAGAGCAGGGCCCACCTAGCAAAATGCTTGGGGTCTTTCTCAGTTTCACACGGTTCTATTCCCAGTGCTGGAAATTATTATAAAATGCTCTGAAACCCCTGCTTTAAAAGTCTGAGGCACAAAGCATTACTGGGATAGACTGATACTTTTAAAAAGCTTAAGAGATTTCCCCCAAACAAGTAGACTGTCAGGTCAGGATTTTCTTCCTGCCTGAATAGGACTGAAAAACCTGCACTCTGTTACACTGACACTCTGCCACTGACAGAGCTGGGATTTGCATGGTCATACAACCAGGGAGAGACTTTTGCACCTCAATGTGGATGCTTTTCTGAGCGCTCTCAGACTCCTGGGACTTCACTTGGGTGCCCAAATACTTCTGACAATCAAGCTTCTTTTTTTAATTGTACTGTTGCATTTCTCATGTCAAAGCCATGGGAAAAGCAAGAGCTGACAAAAAAGCAACAACTTTTTTCTTTGCTTTCTTTTTTTTTCCCCCCCACTCTCTTGCACATTGTTTGAAAAAAAAGGTTTAAAGCTAAAATAAACTTCTCTGCAGCACTGTGCAGCTCACAGACAATGGTAGCAGCTGCAGATAGCAGAGGTTCATTCCTGTTTATTACATTCATTAAAACTGAAGGGAGAACTATGGCAGCACCAACTTAATGGTCATCTGAACGTAATTATTAAAAAAAGCATTGTTCTTTGGGAAGAAGCAAAGTGTCAGACGGAACTTCACACCCTTGTCATAAAAACCCCACTTATTTCCTACCATTAATTGGATAAAATGGGCATTGTAGGATCAGAGGTGGAGGGAAATGGGTTAATGAGCCTGTGTAGGAGGCAAGTGACACTGGAAACTCAGTTGTCTACAGAGAGTGGGCAGAGGAAACAAAATCAGATGTGAGCAAGTTTCTGGAAGGGAATGGAGTCGAGAACTCATGAGACAGCAATTTGTGTTCTGATCATCCTTGAACAGTATGAAAAGCAAAACTCTGGCCAGTTTGCACATGTGTTTCAAACAACAGGCTGAGAGAGAAACAAAACCAGCCATGAATCAACAGCCTGTATCGACAGCCACAAAGAGAACTCCTTTTGGAGCCCTGCCACATCTTGCATCCTACAGTGTGCGTCGTGCAGGCGTTCACATGGTGCCTTCTGCTGCCATGAAACTCCTTCCACCTGGCTTAAAGCTGGGGCAAGTCCTCCCCACAGGCCCCAGTGGGGCCCTTCAGGGTTATCTGTCAGTTTGTCTTTTCTTTAGTTGCCTTTCTCTTTTCCAGATCAGACAACCTTGCAATGGTTGTCTGTATTAAATGTGGAATGTGTACAGTTCTGGAGCCCNTCTTGCTGCTCCCCATAAGCAGGCTTTGATGCCAAGAGCAGCATGTGGGTTGGAATCCATCCCCTTGGCATGCAGGTTGTGGGCAGAGCTGCTCTTCAGGCTCTTCGGGGTTGGCGTGAAAGTGTCCATGGCTGCCCCTGAAATCTGGATGTCCTTCCATGGGAAGGCATGGATGGGAAACAATTTTGCAGCCTGTAGGCCACCCCTCAGGTCTTCCACTGGAAAGCACTTTCCAAAGGGTATGGTGGGTGCATCTAGAGGGCAAGCAGTATGCAAATGCACATCCAGACCAAGTGCAATACCATTAGTCTGTGCAGACCACCACACCCCACCCTCCATGATTCAGTATCTGCACATGAACTGCGAAGTCCATTCCACGCCCTGATCAGCCCAAGTGCAGGTCTGCAGCACCTTATGTGCCAGCACACTGAATGGGGCTACAAGCTCAACAAGCAGTTCTGCTCCCTTCACAGCCAGGACCCCCACTGATTTCTGTGATTGTTTTATTCTTCAGGGAAGGAACTGTTGAGCTGTTCCCAGGCTGTAAAACTTATTTTCCTTAACTGCTAAAAGAAAATGGTCTTCAGACTTTAAGCCAGCCAACCCCCATTCTGTAGCTATTCCCAATGTTCATTGGTATATCACTGCAAAAGCAAATTATTGCACCCTTTGGAAAGAAAAATACATTCTACCTTTCAGCAGAAAGAACATTGATGTTTTAACAAAATGTACTCCCTTTCTTTGGGCCCAACCTTTCTTTGTACATAGCTCTGAGTCTTTTCCTGTGAATACCAGGATTTTCTGGTACAAGCATAATTGGTCTCTCCTTTATTCTTACATTAGCCAGTATTTTAATTTTTTGGTTTAAATTTACTATTAGTCCTCAGCATAATTAGTTTGTGCACCTAAGTCAAAGACATCTGAAACTCACTTCTTCAGCCTGGTCTCCCACTGGAATAACATCTGTATGGCTGTGCTGCCCATCTGCCTGTCTAAGTCATAGAATCATAGAATGGTAAGGTTGGAAGGGACCTCAAAGATCATCTAGTTCCAACCCCCTGACATAGGCAGGGACACCTCCCACTAGTACAGGTCACTCAAGGCTTCATCCACCCTGCCCTTGAATCCCTCCAGGGAGGGAGCAGCCACAACCTCCCTGGGCAACCTGTGCCAGTGTCTCACCACCCTCACTGCAAAGAACTTCCTCCTAACATCCAGTTTCAATCTCCCCTCTGACAGTTTAAACTCATTGCCCCTTGTCCTGTCATTGCAAGACCTTGTCAATAGTCCCTCCCCAGCCTTCCTGTAGGCCCCCTTCTGATACTGGAAGGCTACTCTAAGGTCTCCTTAAAGCCTTCTCCAGGCTGCAGAGCCCCAGATCTTGTAGCCTGCCCTCATAGCAGCACTGCTGCAGCCTTCTGAGCACCTTTGTGGCCTCCTCTGGACCCGCTCCAACAGTTCCATGTCCTTCCTGTGCTGAGGGCACCAGAACTGCACACAGGACTCCAGGTGGGGTCTGAGGAGAGCAGAGCAAAGGGGCAGAATCCCCTCCCTTGCCCTGCTGCCCACACTGCTCTTGCTGCAACCCAGGACTCGGTTGTTGTCTGTGCTGCATGTCACACTGCAGGCTCGTGTTGAGCTTTTCATCACCCCACACCCGCAGGTCCTTTTCCTCAGGGCTGCTCTCCAGCCATTGTAAATGCCTTTGCATCCCACCTAGGAGTTTCAGAGCAGTTGATTAATTTCAGCTTAACGGCTGGTGGGAGTCTCAGAGGTCATGGCCAAAGATCTAGGAGGGCTTCCAAGCGCCTCTGAATGACCATTGTGGTCCCTCCTTACACTGCACTGAGATAAAAACCTAGGCACACATCATTCCCCACGTTGCTGATGATCCCTGAGCTCTGCTGCAAGGGCAACAGGCGGTCCCCAAACAAGTCCCCCATCAGAAGCTTTGAGAGGCAGGACCACAAGACGGCTATTTAGGTGCTTTAGAAAACGTGCTCAAATATGACTTTTGAGTCTACATTTGAGTGTATCTCATCCAGCAGTTCACACTGCACAGACAAAGCTGTTTGCTCCAGCAACCCAAGGGAGGAGGATGCAATCCCCCACTCAGCTGGAGTTAGAAGGAACCTACCTGGAGTTGCTACTTTTGGCCTTCTCACTAGATCGCAGGAAGTCATTATATGTTATACAAGTAATTAACTGTGCTACAAGCACCGGGTGATTCCTAATTCCTTGCTGCCTTTTGCTTACTGGGTTGGGCGTTGACAGTGCTTGGAGAAAGAGACCCACACAGAGAGTGTAAAACTAAACCAAAAGCTCTGGTTAAGGTTCAGATCTGAGGAAATTCTAGATTGCAATCCAACATTTTGTGCTTTGAGTTGCTGTGCAGTCTGTTTCACGGCGCAGGGGAATAAGAGTTTTGCCATAATTCTTCCGTACAGGAAGAAGTGGGAAATTCACCCCTCGGTTCCTCTGAAAGCACACTCTGTGCTCAACACACCAATTAGTGCCTCTGAAGGCAGCAATAGTGCTGGGAAATTGCCAATCAGGCTCAGACAATGGCATCACCTGAAAAATAGTTTCACAGAATCACAGAATGTCAGGGGCTGGAAGGCACCGCGAAAGATCATCCCAGATGCTAGAGTAGGATCCTGCCAGAGCAGGATCACCTAGACCAGATTACACAGGAATGCATCCAGGCAGTTTTTGAATATCTTCAAAGAGTGAGACTCCAACCCACCCCGGGGCAGCCTGTTCCAGGGTTCTGTCACACTCACAGGGAAAAAATTCCCCCTCATGTTTACATGAAACTTCCTATGCCTCAGCTTCCACCCACTGATTGCCCCTTGTCCTGTCATTGGGCATCACCCAGCAGAGCCTGGCTCCATCCCCCTTGCTCTTACCCTTTACATATTTATAAACATTGATGAGGTCACCTCTCAGTCTCCTCTTCACCAAGCTAAAGAGCCCCAGCTCCCTCAGTCTCATCTTGTAAGGGAGATGTTGCATTCCCTTAATCATCTTTGCGGCTCTATGATGGACTCTCTCAAGCAGTTCTATGTCCTTCTTGAACTGGGGGGCCCAGAACTGGACACAGTACTCCAGATGTGGCCTCATCAGGGCAGAGTAGAGGGGCAGGAGAACCTCTCTCAACCTCCTAGCCACAGCCCTTCAAATACACCCCAGAATGGCATTGGCCCTCCTGGCCACAAGAGCACACTGCTGGCTCATGGTCAACCTCCCATCCACTAGGACCCCCAGATCCTTTTCCCCTTTGCTGCCTTCCAACAGGTCAGTCCCCAACCTATACTAATCCCTGGGGTTCTTCTTTCCCAGATGCAAGAGTCTACACTTGCCCTTGTTTCATTTAATTCAATTTCTCCCTACCTAACACTCCAGCCTGTCTAAGTCTTGCTGAATAGCATCACAACCTTCTGGGATGGCAGCCACTCCACTCAGTTTGGTGTCACCAGGTTGCTGATGAATATATTGAACGAAACTGGTCCCAGTACTGATCCCTGTGGGACTCCACTAGTCACAGACCTCCAACTAGACTCTGTCCCATTGGCCACAACTCTCTGACTCCTTTCCTTCAACCAGTTCCCAACCCACTTCACTACTTGAACATCCAGATCAAGGAGAACAAAGCTTGCTGGAGTAGGTTTGTGGTTGTCTCCCCAGCAAAATACCATTCTCAGAGTGTATATTACAGATTCCATCAAAGTTAGTGCAAGTTTGTCAGTGGCATCCAAAAATCTTTTGACATAGCAAAAAGCAGAAATGTATCAAGTTTATGATATGCCACTTAAACCATCTTGCTCACAAGCCAACTAAATTGTGTGCAGAGTTGAATGGGAACTTACTGCCAAAAGAAGTTAGTTCAAGAAGTGAACAGACAAGTTCTTAGAGGACTGGTTCAGTGCTGTCCACACCTGGTCTCTCTACATTACCATCTGCTGCACGCTAGCAATCTTTACCAGGCGAATGGTCATATAAATCCCTGTAGTTTAGTCTAAATATCCACTGCTGGTCTTTACCAGGGCAGATGCACCAGCTTTGATAAACTGTTTGCTTGCTACCTCTATAGAGATACCCTTGTGTGCAGTTAAGTGAGCCCTGCTGGATGCTGCCCTTGGCCAGATAACTTCTTACTAGAAATATATGAAACAAAAATTCAAATTTAGGGCTCACTTTCAGCACAGGTAGTGAGTGAGGGGAATGTTCTTCATCTGAACATCTTCCAGCAAAAATAGCACCATTTAAATTTTTTTTTTTTTTTTTTTTTTTTTTATTGTTTCAAAGCAAAGAG
>WBNM01041752.1:397-14901 GCA_013399055.1 Ramphastos sulfuratus
AAGAGACAGTGATATATATATATATATATATATATATTTTTTTTTTTTTTTTCTCTTTTAACATCTAGCAAAAGTTGCTTCATTAAGCCAATATCAGCACAGAGAAAAATGTGTTCAAATAGGCAGTGCCTACCTGGTAAGAGGTTGCCATCCTGAATAATGTTTCATATTTGATGTATATTCTGCTTTTCATCAGTGCCTGTGAGCTTTATGGAGTGTTTATGAACTTCTTCATAAGCACTTCTACATAAGTACATTCAGTACTACCTGTACTAGTGGGAGGTGTCCCTGCCTATGGCAGGGGGTTGGAACTAGGTGATCCTTGAGGTCCCTTCCAACCTTATCATTCTATGTGTCCCTGGCTCTGCACAAGCCTTGTGGCTTGTCTGTTTCAGAGCCCTGGCCAAAATGACTCTAGGCACTGGGGACATGGCTCTCCCAAGAAAGTCACAGTTCTGTGATTGAAGAAAATCCTGTGGTTGCTGGGCCCACAGTCTCTCCATGTGGGCTCTTGTGTCTTGTTTGCAGACCAGAGATTTCTTGTGGCCACCTGCATGGGCTGCTGAGCCACTGCGCTCTTCACTAGCGTGGGCCTCCTCTGGGTTTCAGCAGAATTTGATTTCAGCTCATGTGTTTTCTTTAAGATACTTATTTCAGTGAATGATCTAAACCCAAACAGGCTTGTTTGTCTTGGAAAGGTTTCAATAACCTTTATTATCTGTTTAATTTTGCTGATGTTTCTGGAAGATCTGACTGGCATCGTCTGCTGTCGTGGGCCTCTTCTTATTATAGATGGTCAACAGAATGGACTTAGTACAGCAGAAAAATCTCCTGCTGAGAATACAACTGCTTTGCAAAAATTAAAAACAGTGAAATAAGGCACAAAGCAAACCATTTTGTCTCAGAATGAAGCTGACCATATATATTTAAGCTAAACCATGAGATGGTGCAAGGTCCTGCACCTGGGTAGGCACAATCTGGAGCACAACTCCAGGCTGGGTGGGGAATGGCTGAGAGCAGGCCTGAGGAAAAGGACCTGGGGGTCTGGGGTGATGAAAAGCTCAAGATGAGGCTGCAGTGTGAGTGCAGCCCAGACAGCAACTGTGTGCTGGGCTGCAGCAAGAGCAGTGTGGGCAGCAGGGCAAGNCAAGCAAGCTGAGATATTCAGCATCTATGCACGTAGAAGAGAGAGTAGTGACACAAAGATAATTTTTTATCTTCACCAAATAAAAAAGCCCACACTGCTGATCTCACTTAAGCCTGTATAAATAATTACTCAGAATTAATTTTGGGTTTCTGTTTATTCTACAGTGTGATTTCAGGCAGCTGTTTATAAGCAACCGCAGCTTTATAGCCTAATTTCTGCCGCTGTTGATGTGAATGTCAAACTTTGCTTCCTTGGGTGGAAAGAGAAATAGGCCTTTAGTTTACATCTCAAGAGTGAGAATGCACACACAAGTTCTTACTTTGTAGAATAAAGAATAAAGAACTGTAAGAATAAAATGCTGCAGGACACCTTCCTGTCGAGCTTTTCAGTGGCTAGACTGCGTTTGCCGTGTCCAACCTAACGAGCAACCCACTCAAAACTTGCATTACCTTCAGTGCTTTTACTGAGCATTACAGCATCTTTCCAAGCTGGTTTGTAGGCATAATATAGCAGGATTTTGCTTACTGTAGTCTTTACACAGGGAAAAAAAAAAAAAGCCTTGTGGGGTTGAGCTGTCCCAGGTCCAGTTTGGCAGCCGTTCCGCTGTAGACTCGTAGGCTTCTCGTTGTAAATCTTTGTGGATCGAGTTGTTCCAGATTGCATTACAGGTTTCTTGTCTGAGTGACTTGTACATCTCAAAGGGACTGAAACAACATTTGTGGCAGCCAGTCCTGGGCTCTGATTTTTTTTTTTTTCCCTGATCTTCTTATGCTGTTGCTGGCAGTCAATGTGTGTATGGATCCTGACTCAGCTACTGCACTCTCTTGGCTGCCTTTCTCCCCCCTGCCCCAACCCTTTCTGTTATTAACAATATCAAAGGATGACTTAGTCACCCCAGCCTGGATCTGAATATCCTATTTGCTGGTAATTCTTTTTTTTTGTCTGGAATGTCTTGGATCATTTAGGCTTTAGGAAAGATTTAAAGTAGATATTTAATATAGGAAAAGATTCCTTGAGGCTTGGACTTTCTTATTTTATTCCTTTTGCCAGTATTATGTGTGATAACTGAAATACCAAGAAATAATTGTTTCAAACCATCATTATTTAGACAGCTTTTCCCAAATACTCCTTAATTGCTTCTGCTTCACTGTTATTGATAGGGAAGGCAAGGACAGATGTTAGATGTGGTCAAGTTGCTTTATTTACCTACTAACTAAAAACCTCTACTAAAGATCACTTTCTGCCATTCATTAAGATGAGGAAATGCCTTTCAACCTTTTAATGAGACAATGCTACCTGCCAGGATTTTTGCAGTGAACATCCTCTGTGGGAGAATTTTGGTTTCAATGCCTTCTTTTGGGGTGTGGGTCTGGAGATCTGCTTTGGCAAAACCCTCTTCTGAAGGTAAGTATCTGCAGAAAGGTGGTGATGCACCTCACTGAGTGGAGTGCTTGATTGGTGTCTGTGTGGCTTTAAAAAACATTAGAGAATCTTCCTTTTTTAAAAACAAATAACTCTTACTGATTTCAATAAAGGAAGGAGGATCAAGCTGCCTTTAGCTGTAAGAAATTCTTAATATCATCTTGATTTCTCCCCTCCCCCCCAGCCACTTGTATTACAAGGTGGTAATGCTGTGAGCTTCATTACAAGTTTTAGAATCACCAAAGACACTTAATGTTGTTTGTTCATGAATCTGCCAAGTATAGAAACTGTCTCCTAGTGAATATATATTTTTGAGGGGACTCTGTGTGTACACAGATACACAATGCCTAAGAAGGTTAAATTTGTATCTCTGTAGAGTTGTGGGGTTTTAATTTAAGTGAAAGACCTTAAAGTTGGGTAAATGCTGTTTCTTTGCTTTTGCTTAGGGGGCTTTGTTTACATACACATATGAATAAACTGAGTTCACTGACTAAATAGAATCATAGAATGGTAAGGCTGGAAGGAGACCTCAAGGATCATCTAGTTCCAACCCCCTGCCATAGGCAGGGACACCTCCCACTAGCACAGGTCACTCAAGGCCTCATCCAACCTGGCCTTGAACATCTCCAGGGANAGTCCCTGCACATCCTGTATACATACACAGAAATTATTTAAAGCCAGCCTGTTCCCAGTAACCTTCTGACAAAAGCTTACAAGATTCTAAGACAATTTTTTTTTTTTTTTTGAGGATCTGTTTCTCAGCTGAGAGTCCTTTAGGACTAATGCTTCAGCACTAGCCTGGGTATTGAAATCTAGGCACCATTAGCTGGAGTGTCCCAATTACTTTAATTGACACAGACATATCTGAGGAGAGAGGCTGTTTCCAAGGTTACCAGGATTTAAGTTACAGCATCACTTTTTAAAAAGAAAGAAAAAAAAAAGAAAAAAAAAAAACAAAACCACTCTTTCCTACCTCCTTTTAGACTCCAGTCCCATTAGAAGCCAAAGAAATTGTAACTGTGGAGTGAGCTCTTGCCAGCACTAGTAAATATAGTCCTAAGCAGAATTATCCCATGTCTTATCTAGTGCTGTGGTCACTTGGATTTGCTTTTGGTTCACTTGCAAAGTGCTGGTGTTATGGCTAAATTCTCCCAGAGTGTTGGTTTTTGGATCATGTCTGCAGCCACTGGGGAATACTGTGAGGGACTTTCTCCAGTGTTAGATCCATGTGCATGTCTGGCACAGGAAGAAAACACATCTTGTCTCCTCACCCATGTTCCGGAGAAGTGTGTGGTGCAGTCAATAGGGATGAGAGCTGAGCCTGCAGCTCTGTCCTATATTAATGTTTAAATATTCATCTTGTTATAAGTTGGCATCCTTCTAGAACTCCTCTGTCTTCCAGACACTTTGTAATAATTCTTCAAAATAATTTCTGTGCTGTGATGAGACTCTTAGCTCTGTGACTGCATTCCAACATCTGTTTCACTTTAGTGGGAATTTCAAACACTGAGGCTCAATGTGGTATGGTTTAGAATGTATTTTCCAGGGACTAGTATTGGAAAAGGCAGAAGAATAGATAGAGGTTTTGAGGCTATCCTGGCTTACAAGAGGAGATACAAGAAAGGTTAATGCCTAAGACTGTTCTGTCTGCATTGTTTTAATACACAGTAAGGGTGATGAAATGCTGGCTCAGCTTGCCCAGAGAGGTGGTAAATGCTTTATTCCTGAAAAAATATTCAGGTTGGACTGGGCTCTCAGCAGCCTGATCTAGCTGAAGATGCCCTTGCTTGAACTGTAGGACCTTTAAAAAGATCTCTTCTAACCCAAACCACTTGATGCTTCCATGTTTCAATTGTTCTGCCCCATTGCTGCCCACTTCATTGTGCATATTAGAATCATAGAATGGTAAGGTTGGAAGGGACCTCAAGGATCATCCAGTTCCAACCCCCTGCCACAGGCAGGGACACCTCCCACTAGCACAGGTCACTCAAGGCCTCATCCAACCTGGCCTTGAACACCTCCAGGGAAGGAGCAGCCACAACCTCCCTGGGCAACCTGTGCCAGTGTCTCACCACCCTCACTGCAAACAACTTCCTCCTAACATCCAGTTTCAATCTCCCCTCTGTCAGTTTAAACCCATTGCCCCTTGTCCTGTCATTGCAAGACCTTATCAATAGTCCCTTCCCAGCCTTCCTGTAGGCCCCTTTCAAATACTGGAAGGCCACTTCAAGGTCTCCTGGAAGCCTTCTCTTCTGCAGGCTGCAGAGCCCCAACTCTCTCAGTCTGTCCTCATAGCAGAGCTGCTGCAGCCCTCTGAGCATCTTTGTGACCCTCCTCTGGACCTGCTCCAAGATGTAGTATTGCATTACAATATAAAGAATAGTAGCTGGTTGTGACCTCTGGAGTCACTATCAGTCAGGTTGTTGGCTGGCTTGCTTTCTTCATTAATGTAGTCACATATTTGAGTCTTCCAGCCTTTTGCCCTGCAGGCCCTCTTCTCTTCCCCAGGCAGTTGTGGAAACCTTAAGGAGCTGGCAATGGCAGCTGCCAAGGGAAAGAGAACATTGGAAGGATGGAGGGAGAATGCAGCACGAAGAGGGGAACGGTCTCTAAAGTAGGCATTAATCTTTGTCCTCTGGCAGTCAGTCCTGCGTTTAGTTTTGGGGATGATCATTGTGAGAATTGATTCAGTCAGTGCTGGAGCTGGAGACTTGCTATGGTCTCCCCTTCTGTTGTAGACTAAGTTGTGCTCAAAAGTTCAGAGGCTCATTTTTGTTCTTCCTTCCATGGGTTCTGTAATGGAGAAAGACTTTCTGCCTGAAAGTTCAGCCAATTAACTTTCTGTGAACTCTCCTGCTAAATTTTCCTGTATTTCCATCATTGTAAATCAGGAGCAGCTTTACTGACCCCAACCTGAAGTTACTTTGTGATGGAAACTAATGTGAAAAGCAGTCTGCAGAAGGCATTGTGGCAGGGAGAGTTTTGAGAAGGAGCTCTTTCTCCTGCTCTGGAAATCCTTTATCAAGTATGTATGCTGTGGAACAAGGAAAGGTACCCAGTTAATGTATACCTCAGTATCTCCTGCAGGTGTGCCCCCTCCCACTAATTCATTTAGCTGGTTGAACAGGTCCAGTACCACTTCACACAGTGCTCTGGCAGACCTGCATTCCCCAACTCCCTGATTGTCTGGAGCATGAAGTAGTGAGAGCCTCATTTTGTTACTGGTCCAAACCTATTGATAAGCTCCTGGAAGTAAAATGAGAGAAATTCCATGAGCTCTCCAGAGCAATTCTATAGCTCTGATGAGTTTAAATAAAGTTCAGTAAGAAACTCTGGACTCACAGCCTTTTATGATCATCACTCTTCTGTGTGGATGAGAAGGTAATTGTTATGGGCATGCTGTCAAGGCTCTCTAAGGCTCTGCTGAGGAATAGTTTGAGGGAACTGGTTCATCATAAATTTTCATGTCCAAGAGTGAAACCAATTTTTTTTCTTATTGGAGAAAACTGAAATATGTGTGGACCTTATCCAGTGGATATCTCCTTTGAAAGCCTTGCTGGATTATATCTCCTTTATTAAACTATGACCATTAAAGAAAATCAAAAGGCTGTTCTCAGAGCCTGAGATCTTTTCATTAGAGGATTGGAGAATGCCACAATAAATGGGAAGAGCTTGTGATGAATTTCCTTTCTACTCCATGGTTCAGGTGTTTACAACAGGAAATGATTTGTGAGATCAATCTAGATTTCAGACTGTTTGGCAGGGAGAAGAGGCAAGAACACCCTTTGAATAAGATAATGAGACTCAGGCATTTAATTTTTTCATATTGGCCTTCAGTAAGTGAAGCCTTGCCACTCATAGGCATATGTGCCCCTGCACACTGTATGAGTGATGCGTGCACAGAAATCACAGTATCACAGTATAGCAAGGTTGGAAGAGACCTCAAAGATCATCAAGTCCAATCCACTACCACAGACCTCAAGACTAGGTAGAAATGATACACAGCTCATGTGTTTGGAGTTGAGTAATTCTTTTTTTTAATACTATTTTTGTGAAAAAATAGCCTTTTTTATAAGCTTTTGCAATTTTGAATAGAGGATTGAATTCCCTAGTGTCAAACTGGAGATTTTAGGCACTGTTTGGGTTGGGCTAGATGGCCTTTCAAGGTCCCTTCCAACCCAAAGTGTTTCATAGGATCATAGAATGGTTTAGGTTGGAGGGGATGTCAAAGTTTATCCAGCTCCAACCACCTGCCATAGGCAGGGACACCTACCACTAGAACAGGTCACTCAAGGCCTCATCCAACCTGGCCTTGAACACCTTCAGGGAGGATGAGGAACACAAAATCACAGAATGCAATCTTGGATTGTGTTATGTGCTTCTGTGCTCCACAACCTCCCTGGGCAACCTGTGCCAGTGTCTCACCACCCTCACTGCAAACAACTTCCTCCTAACATCCAGTCTAAATCTCCCCTCTGCCAGTTCAAACCCATTCCTCCTCAACCTGTAGTTAGAAAATCTTGCAAATAGTCCCTCCTGTAGCCCACTTCAGGTACTGGAAGGCTACTCTAAGGTCTCCTGGAAGCCTTCTCTTCTCCAGGCTGCAGAGCCCCAACTCTCTCAGACTGTCCTTATAGCAGAGCTGCTGCAGCCTTCTGAGCATCTTGGTGGCCTCCTCTGGACTGGCTCGAACAGTTCCATGTCCTTCCTGTGCTGGGGGCTCCAGAACTGCACACAGGACTCCAGGTGGGGTCTGAGGAGAGCAGAGCAAAGGGGTAGAATCCCCTGCCTTGCCCTGCTGCCCACACTGCTCTTGCTGCAGCCCAGGACTCGGTTGCTGTCTGGGCTGCACTCCCACTGCAGGCTCATGTACCTCTGCTTTCCATACTTGCTCAGGATAAAGACCAAGGGGCAGAAACACTCTTTAGAGGTCTAGTTAAGGGCTGGCAGAAATCCCATCTATGAAGCAAGCACAGCACATGTAATCATAGAATGATGTGTGTTGGAAGGCACCTCCAAAGGTCATCCAATTCCAACTCCCTGCAGTCAGCAGGCACATCCTGCACTAGAGCAGAGCTTTGTCAAGCCTCACCTTGAATATCTTCAGTGATGGGGCCCCAACCACCTCCCTGTTCCAGTGTTCCACTATCCTTGTGGTGCAGAACTTGTTCCTAACATGCAGTCCAAATCTTCTCTAATTGCAAGCCATTGCTCCTCATCCTGTTGCTACAGGCCCTTGTAAACAGCCTTCTTTTAGACCCCTTTCAGGTACTGGAAGGTTGCTATTAGGTTTCCCCAGAGCCTTCTCTGCTCCAGACTAAACAACCTGTAGAATATACTTGCAACTAATTATTTTCAGAGAGTACCAGTAGAGACTTTATTGCAAAAAATCCAAACCCCTAAACCTTCAAAGGCTTGTAGGAATTCTGTAGGAAGTGCTTGGTTTGTTTTGACATTGTTCATCTAAACACTGTCAGCATCTAACCATTGAGGAATGGTTCTTGTAGCACATGCAAATAACATCTGTAAGCTCCACAGACCTGCTGTAGGAGTTGCTTATCAACTCCATTCTGACTATTTAGTCATCCTGTGAGGCAATCTGCCCATACCAAACCACCACTTCCTAGTTCCAGTCTCACCAAAATGATGTTGGGGCTGTGGAGTGAGATTGCAAACTCTCACTTTGCTCCAACCTGTTGAAAAATTGTCCTACCACACTTTTCATGACTGATCTTCTCATTTATATGGAACTGCTGATCTGGGATTTGCCAGATTCAAAGGATTTTCATTTTGCTATTCCTCTACTTTTTTATCTCTTCTGTTTTTCCTCTTTTTCCTTTTTTAAAGAGTAAATGATGTAGCTGATTCTACTTCAGAACTCTGAGTTAAGTCTGGCTTCCTTAAAACTGGTGGAAAAAACTCTCATTTGCTGTAGTGAAACTGAGTTTTCTCTCTGAAATGTGTTTTGAATTATGAAAACAAACCTTTTCTCATTCCCCCCCCCCCTTTTTTGTCCTTTGCCTTTTCTCTGCTTGATTATTTGTCCCTGCTCATTTGCCTCATGTTCAGATGCTCATACTTGCTTGTTTTAACAACATCAACAAACTTTATTTCTTTTGGATGATCAACCTTTCCTCACTAATGCTTGTGCCTCTTGATGGGAAGAGATAGCCTAATAGTTTTTAACTCTGGCAGCAAGCAGAATATGCTAGACAAGCCTGAAATAATATACTTAGGATATATGTTCATCTCTGAGCTGTTACTGAAAGCCAAAGGAGCTATATCATAGAATCATAAGGTTGGAAGTGACCTCAAGGATCATCCAGTTCCAACCCCTTGCCATAGGCAGGGACACCTCCCACTAGTATAGGTCACTCAAGACCTCATCCAACCTGGCTCCAGTTATCAGAGTCTTCAAGATCTCACTTTAGATGTCTCACTGAGCACTCAATCACCCTCCAGAAGTTAAAAAAATAATTCAGCATATGCTCCAGGTTCTTAAGTAGTTGGTGGAATTGAGGCATTTTGAAACTGTGGTGCTCTGCTTCCTCAGCTAAAGATTTTTTTTTTATATCTTTGAAGAACTGATCCTATTTACAATGGCCCACAGGTATTTAAAGCAACCAGATCATGAGGTTTTCTAAATGCTTGTGAGGTGAATAAAGCACAGTAGCTGCTTTAGTGAGCTTTGTTCTGCTGTGAAGCCTTGGCTTTGTGATGCCTCTTGTACAGCCAATTCTCTCTTTGCAAGTTACTCCATTGTTAGGTAACCTCAGCAACCAGTTGCTGTGAAAGTGCACATGAAAGGGGCTCGTGTCTCTAGACATTGCCTTGCTGCAGTTGTGTTTCTATAACAACTTGAGGAATCATTAATAAATTTCAGACCTAACTTCTCCCTCTAAGCATTTCTTGCAGTGGTGTGGGGGTTTGTACCAGATTTCAAAGAGGAGCATCCTGTTTGTAGTTTATTTCCTGACTAAAGTAACTTTACCCAGCTGAGCTGATACACTGTACCAAACCCACTGGTGGCTCTAGAAGTTGTCCAGTGGGTAACTTGCTTAATGGGATATTTGTTTCTAACATGCTATAAATGAACTCTTTTGAAACATGAAAGCATTTATCTCTTGAACTGTTCTTGCAGTGTTGTCTCTTATTTTTCTCTTTTATCTGGAGGTTTGAAAATAGCTGAAGATGTGCCAGGGTTTTGTTTTTTTTTTTTTACTCGTTTTTATATTTAGTTGTTTTCATTGCTCACCTCTTAGAACACTTTCATAGAATCATTGAATGGTAAAGTTGGAAGGGACTTCAAGGGTCATCTAGTTCCAACCCCCTGCCATAGACAGGGACACCTCCCACTAGTACAGGTCACTCAAGGCCTCATCCAACCTGGCCTTGAACATCTCCAGGGAGGGAGCAGCCANCTGAAATGCACCGAGCACAGCATCTAAAAGCAGGTAACACAATCCAAAAGTCCACTGTGGAATAAAAACTGTTGTTATGGCCTATGTAGAAGGGCCCAGTGTGTTCCTAGAGAGCAGCTGAGATGATTCACATCATCCTTATTTCCATTACTGCTGTCTGTGATGAGTAACAGTGTGCTGTCCAGAACAGAGGATTTTTACAACTCCTCCTCTCTGAAAATCTGTTGCTCCATGCCAGCTGTATCTGCTGTTATTTAAATGTCTCAAATGGATATTTTCAGAGGATAAAAATACCCTGGCGTTGCTGAGTGAAGTTGAAAGGAACTCTGCTAATTCTTCTTACACTCAGGTTTGTTAGTGAAACCATCTTGGGATGCAGAGCTCAAGTCAATCCACTTACATCTCCATTGCTGTTGACTATAAAATGCTGACTTGGAGCTGTCTCTTGTTTGCTGGATAATTTTCGACCATTGACTCTGTTCTACGATGCCCTCAGGAGGTTATTAAGAAAGTAATTCATCGTGGGAATCCAAAGTCTGGTGATAATAGTTTGCCATAAACTGCATAATGGAAGAATTTTATAGATTGTTAAAGCTCACTTGAACATTCTTTATTTCATCTTCTGCTTTGGATTAGTGCAAAGAGCATCACAGACAAAGGATGGATGATGGCTGCTGGATTCACGAGCTTTGGATCAGGGTGTCTAGGAGTCAATGAATAGAAGCAGATGGTTCCTGTTGGGCAAACAGGTTCTGGGAAATCAAATTAGTGTGCATTTTTACTGATGTATTTGCAGATATTAAGAGCAGCAGTCATGATTTCGGAGCCTCCAGTGTGCTTTTACTGCATGCTTCTTAGTTTTTCTGGCAATAAGATGAACACATAAACTCCCTGTCCGGTGCGCATTCGATGTGCCTTATTTTGTAACACTGGAAGGATAGAAAAGATTATACAATCATAGAATGGTAANTGGTCTTTCTCTGGATCCACTCCAATACTTCCATGTCCTTCCTGTTCTGGGGGCTCCAGAACTGCACACAGGACTCCAGGTGGGGTCTGAGGAGAGCAGAGCAAAGGGGCAGAATCCCCTCCCTTGCCCTGCTGCCCACACTGCTCTTGCTGCAGCCCAGCACACAGTTGCTGTCTGGGCTGCACTCACACTGCAGGCTCATGTTGAGCTTTTCATCACCCCAGACCCCCAGGGCCTTTTCCTCAGGGCTGCTCTCAGCCATTCCCCACCCAGCCTGGAGTTGTGCTTGGTTTTGCATTGTTAGCAGGGGCAAGTGTACTCTTTTTCAGAGCATGATATTGGAAAGGGTTTTAGATGGTGTGCTGGAAAAATACAATGTTTAATATATTAATGTGAGTGCCAATAGAGAGAGGTGGGGTGGAGATCAGGAGGAGAAGGAAGAGGAGCATGTTCCTAGTGGTCTGAGTAAGGCTCACCTACTTCTATTGAAATTACAGATGCAGTGTGGTAGATTTGTTTCTTGTAAAGATAAGCATTTATAGGCAGTGTTTCACTTCCTGTTGCTGTGGAGTTTAGTTGCAGGTGAGATACTCAGAGTGGATTCTGCTTACCTCTGACCATGAATTGCACTTTAAAAGACATTAGATGCTACCAGGAGGAGGCTGAGAAAACAATGAGGATTGAAACTGTTTACTGTTTTAAATTGCTTTGACCTGATTGAGTTTCTTAGCAGAGGGATGTTTGAAGGTGGGCAGTGATTTAGTTTTCTTCAAGGAGAGTTGTGACCCTGCCTGGTCCTGCAAGGTGAGGGACAACACAAGACAATATGCAAGGAGAGAGGTTTGCTTTTATTTTTATCATATGGGTAATGAAGTCTGACATCTTGATTGATGGGACAGAGCCATTGGGGACTTTGGAAGTAAGGTAAGACAGGAAAATACATGCTTGATGTTGCAGAGAAGAAGCTAGTAAAAGAAACAGCACCAAGATTTGGCTGCAAATACCACTCACCTGGACTGGTGGTTTCACAAGTCTGTAAGGATATGAGCAGGGGAAATTGCAACACTCAGGCTTGAAAAGAAGTGTGAGAAAGCCTCTTTACAGTAGCCAACATGTAAGAATGATTAGAGCCTCAAAGAAGTGAAGCTGTCCAGATGAATACTCTTTCTGAAGCTGGTAGGCAGCCCAGACCTGGCAGCCTGGCTCTGCAGGCAGACACAGATGATGTGCAGATGAGCAAGTTAGATGACAGGATGGTGATGTGGCACCTGGTAGACAAAAGGAGATGTAGCAGTAAGGTGTTTTTTTCCCCTCTCCAAATAATACTCAGAAGGGAAGCATGGCAATCTTGTTCTCCCCACTGCAATTAATCCTTAAAGGAGATGGAGATGACCTTATTAGTACATCACAACAATTTAATTAGGTGGTCCATTGAAAATACATACCTAGGAGCCTGGTGACCTAATTGGTCTGGAATAGCTGCAATTCCAGTTTCTGTGGAAAAGCAGATGCAGAATTTTACTTGGTAAGTAAGAGCAAGTAGCAAACCAGTTCCTGTTTTGAGCCAAAACCTTTCAGAATTAGAAAAATAGAGATGAAGGCAGTGATAAGCTGAATCTCAAGCAATTCATTTAACTGGAAAAGCTACCCCAGGGACCTGGATGAGTCTTAATCTAGAGTTCTCTTTGCTGCCAGATGTTTGCTCCCTTTTGTTATCTGCAGCAGGGTCTGGTTTCACATTTTATTTCTGCTTTTAATATTGTATATATTTTTTTTAGCTGCTGATTAATTTTTTTGGTCTTCATTTCCCCCACCTTGTCATTTTGAGAAAATTAATCAAAGGCCTGACAATGATCAGAACTATTAATCTTTCATGCTTCATCATTTAATTTTTCTCTTTTTTTTTTTTTTGAGTGTGCTTTCTTTTCTACAGCTTAAAATATATTTAGCATCAGACCTGTGCAGCTGACACATTCCCCCTCCATAAGGTTTCTCTATTTTCTAAGTCCACTGAGACATTGAGATAAATTGAATTGACCTGTGCAGCTCAGCCTGTTTGTCTCTTGCCTGACCCTCCTCTCATATGGCAAGCATACAGAATTGAATGAATATGATTATGTAGGAAAGCAAATTCTCTGTTTATAATTGCTTTTAATTGCTATTGCTTGGCCCTGGGAAGTGGCAGCACTCTGGATTTTTTTTGTTTGGTTTGTTTAGTGCTTTTTCATTTTCAAAAGTTTGTTGTTTTATTTTTTTTTTTTTTCCTAGAAGGGGGGAAAAAAGAATCCTGACCTCAATTGTTTGGAGACCTTAGAGTAGCCTTCCAATATCTGAAGGTGGCCTACAGGAAGGCTGAGGAGGGACTGTTGAGAAGGTCTTGCAATGACAGGACAAGGGGCAATGGGTTTGAACTGGCAGAGGGGAGATTGAAAGTGGATGTGAGGAGGAAGTTGTTTGCAGTGAGGGTGGTGAGGCACTGGCACAGGTTGCCCAGGGAGGTTGTGGCTGCTCCCTCCCTGGAGATGTTCAAGGCCAGGTTGGAGGATGCCTTGAGTGACCTGTACTAGTGGGAGGTGTCCCTGCTTATGGCAGGGGGTTGGAACTAGATGATCCTTGAGGTCTCCTTCCAACCTTACCATTCTTTGACTATACTATGGTTGGTTCCTGGATGTTATAATTGGTAGCTTAATTGCAAGCTTTGGTTGTGTGGCTAACACTTTGTTCAGAGACAAATACACCTTCTCTCAGCTCAGTATGATTTTTTTTTTTTTTTTTTTTGGCTTGGGTGAAATGAGTAGCTCAGGACTTTGTTATTCTGCCCTGTGATCATCAACTCCCTGAAAGTAGTTCTCCTTTTCATGTGCTGTCTGTAGGAAATTTGTCTTTGTCAGCAGCGTTCCCTTTTTCTGCATACCCAAGGATGTCTCTCTGTTTTCTCAGGTGCTTCAGAATTATTCTGTGTTGTGGGGGGGAAGTATCAGAGGGGGAGGGATTTGTCCAGTCATTTGGGTCAGGGATCTCTTCCTTGTGCAGTATTTTCAAGCCAGCTATTGCCATATTGTGCAAACACTGGGGCAAACTGTAAGGTGCTGGAAACAAAGGAGATGTTTATTAATATGCTTTGCTTGTGCAAGCTTTAAATAACCAACAACAGTAACAATGCAGCATCTGATCCACATATGCCAGTAAATTTTTTTTTTCCTTAAGTATAATAAAAATCTGGATGATATCTCACTTAAAAAGCAAAGGGTTGCATTTAAAGATTCAGATATGCCTAATCTTCCTTGGATAGTTAAATCCTTATGATTTTCATGGAATCATAGAATATCAGGGGCTGGGAAGGACCTTGAATTCAGCATCTGATCCATATATGCCAGTAAATTGGGTTTTTTTCCTTAAAAAAATAATAAAAATCTGGATTATATCTCACTTAAAAAGCAAAGGTTTACATTTAAAGATTCAGATATGCCCTATCTTCCTTGGATAGTTAAATCCTTATGATTTTCATGGAATTATAGAATGTCAGAGGCTGGGAAGGACCTCA
>WBNM01041752.1:15820-63947 GCA_013399055.1 Ramphastos sulfuratus
GGGGACGGGGGAACGGGTAGAGGGGATGCGGAGGGACAGAGGGACGGGGGACGGGTAGAGGGGGTGCGGAGGGACAGAGGGACGGGCAGAGGGGATGCGGGGGGACAGATTTGTAGCCGTTTGTTTACCAGGTGGAAATATTTCCTTCATTGCTATCTTAGGTGTTTTTTTTGTTGTTGTTGTTTCTTCCAAAGAACGGAGCTGGGCTTCATCTCTTTTAACCATGGTTAGTACAACTAATACAAGCAGAGTCAAACTGAGAAGGCTGCTGAATGTAACACTTATTTTTCTAAGAAGGAAAAAAAAAATGCACTTACGTATGTGAAAATGAAACTTCTCTCTCTCTCTTTTTTTTTTTTCCTTCTCACCTTTATCTTGATGTTTAATCATAGAGCTTGCAACTCCTATTTTCCCTGTCTGGCACTTAGAGTTTTGATATGATTACTCATACCATTCTCCAAACTCCAAAAAGCCCTAGGGAATGTCTGTAAGCACATATTAATGCTACAGTTTTTCTGGATTAAATTCACTTATATCATTCCGAAAGAGGAGATAAGTTCTGATCTTACTCAATCTGCCCAAGATTTCTCTAGTGCAATGTCTCCTTTCTGCCTCTGAGGGTAAATGGGAAACATATCTATTTTATCTTAAAAAAGCCATTTAGGAGACCAGAGGTGTGACTGTTTGCCTATGTCCTCTGGGAGAGGCACACATTATTTTACTGAAATAACTTGACAAGGTGCTAAGTCCGAAGGCTGACCTGGTCTGATCCTTGAAAGTACAATGTTAATTTTAACTGTGTATGTTGCTGTTCTCTCAAGTGTTGCCTTGAGGTTTTTAAAGCATTTGAGCCAGGAAAGTGCTCACAAGGACTTCACTTCTGTCTTTAAGTGCATCCTTTTCATGACCAACAGAAGGGCCCTAGAAACACTGTGCGGAACGGTCACAGTGCAAATCCCAAATACACTCCTGTTAAACGTACACAAATCACAGACTTAACCAGGCTGGAAAAGACCTCTGAGATCATCCAGTCCAACCTACCACCTAACCCTTCTAATGAACTGAACCATGGCACTAAATGCCTCATCCAGCCTCCTCTTAAACACCTCCAGGGATGGGGACTTCACCTCCTCGGGCAGCCCATTCCAATGCCAATCACTCTTGCTGTGAGGAACTTTTCCCTAACATCCAGCCTGAACCTGCCCTGGTGCTGTTTGAGATTGTGTCCTCTTGGGCTTTAAATCACAGACACAATTATATCATTTTAAGTTCTGACTTGACTCAGTCCAAATTTATATTCTTTATAAGCTTGATTCTTGTGAACAGAGAAATAAAACCATGTGAAATGTCAGCCCTGGAGTCATAGAATGGTTTGGGTTGGAAAGGACCTTAGAGATAAAATCATAGAATGGTTTAGATTGGAAGGAACTGCAAAGATTATCTAGCCTANCCTTTTCCTCAGGGCTGCTCTCAGCCATTCCCCACCCAGCCTGGAGTTGTACTTGGAATTGTGCCTACCCAGGTGCAGGACCTTATACTTGGCCTTGTTGAATTTCATGAGGTTGTCAGGGACATCCTCCACTAGGTAAGAAATGGATCCTTCCATTTGTCTCAGAATGGGTGCTGGGAAGCCACATTCCAAATTGCTGCACAACTAACATGCCTCAATCCTACTGTCTTTGGTGCAAACCCTTTCAAGGAGTTGCCTTGTTCCTACTTCAGGCTTCTGATAAGGCAGTTTCTGTAAATTGAGGTTGTTTTCAGCATGGTGAGGTATTAACTGTAATTTGGGTGAAAGCCATTTATGTGTGGCACTAGTACTGGGAGTACAGGACTTAAATTTGAGTAGGAGCTGTGGTTACTTTCAGCCAGTATAGAATAAAGCAAACCTAACAGATGCTGGTGATCTTTACTTCTCACCACTGCTACAAACAACAGTGCTCCCAGCACTGTGCTTATTTGAAAGCTCAAAGGCTGTTTTACATTAGGCTGCTTCCATTATCTGAAAATATATTCTTGCACCAAAAGAATTACTGAAATCTCAGACCTCCCTGCTTGGTCATAAGTCCTCTAAGCTTCCATCACCTCTTTTTCCATGATGCTTTTAATGAGACTCTGCAGTTCACATCTGGCTTTTACTGCTGTGAATGTGTGACAGAATACAAAGGGTTCATTGTTTAAAAATGAGGACCTGAGGCTCGTAAGAAAGCAGTAGGAGTTGAAAGTGACTCTAAACAAAATCCATTTAAAATTAATTCAAGTCTGCATGAGTGTTTCTTGTATATTTTGCATATCAAAGGCCTTCATTTCTTATTTATGGTAGGTGAAAACTGTACAGGCCACTGCTTGGTATTGTTTTGTCCTTATTTCAGTGTATTAATGCTTGATTACTTTAGGTTGACATCTATATTCAGGGAATCTATTTGTCTTTGCTCTCCATGAAGAGCCAGGGAGTCTACATGCTTTGTTCAGGGAAGTATCTTTATGTTTACAGAGTACTGAGCACTGCTGGCTGGCCTTGGGTGGCAAGAAATGAATAATACTTGCAGTGGGAACACAATAGCCTTCTGTCCTGTGGGCAGACCTGAACAGAAGGGGTTGTGCCCATTGGAAAACTCCCAAGCAGTGTGGAGAAGGAGGTGGGTGGGGGGGGGCAGGTCCAGCAGGGGTTTACTGGCTGCGAGGGATCCAAGTAGTCGCAAGAGAGATCGCTAATCCTGCAAGCCAAAACCTCTCATTTTGTTTGGAAAGGGAAAGAGTGGGCATTTTAGAAAGCACTTTTTGATCTGCAGGCAACATCTGTGGAATGACTTTAATGGTAATCTGTGGCTGGGAAGAGTGTTGTGAGCTTTATTTTTTGCTGTCCAACAGAAGGTGCTTACGCAAAGGCCCTTTTGCGAAGCGCAGAAATACATTGACTCCAAGAACCAAGAGTGTTTTACAACTCATTAGCATTCTTGCAGAGTTTCACCATATGGTATGGGATTGATGCTCTGGGCAAGTAAAGGGGAGTCAGGAGACCTGGCTCTGTGGTGGTGGTGCTGTAGGATCCTGTTGGGGGGTTCTTTATGCTTCACTGGATTGTTGCTTCCCACCACCTACCAGTTCTCTTTCTGGTTCGTGTTTGAACTAATTCAGAATGAGGACACTTTGACCCTGCTATGTGCTCTCAGCTTGAATGTTTCCCTGGACTTCATGCTGCTGTTTTTCTAGCTAATTTGATTGTATTGCATCCAGTAGCTGAGCTCTTACTCAAAGCTCAGAGGAGACAGTGGAAATGACAATTTGCTGTGCCATGTAGGCACCTTGCTTGCTCTTGTAAGGCATTTTATTTGCTTTTGTAGAGGTTGTTGCATCTGGGACCTCTAGGGGCAACGGGTTTGAACTGGCAGAGGGGAGATTTAGACTGGATGTTAGGAAGAAGTTCTGTACAGTGAGGGTGGTGAGACACTGGCACAGGTTGCCCAGGGAGGTTGTGGCTGCTCCCTCCCTGGAGGTGTTCAAGGCCAGGTTGGAGGAGGCCTTGAGTGACCTGTACTAGTGGGAGGTGTTCCTGCCTATGGCAGGGGGTTGGAGCTAGATGATCCTTGAGGTCTCTTCCAACCTTACTATTCTATGTTTCTATAATTCTATACCATAGTATTTGTGCTGTTTTTAGATAGGTTGGTTAAGATGAAGACAGGTTGTGATTCTTTGTGCCTCCTGTTGTTCTGTAACGTTACTGGCTTCTCACCACTGCTTATTTCACCCAAAGAAAGAAGATGTGGTGGTGCAAATTTAATAGCATCTGTCCTTTCCTGTAAAGCCATTAAATACATTATTAAACAAATTATACTTCTGGCAAAAGGAAACACTGGTGAATGTGGAATCATATATTGAAGGACGTGGAAGTGTTGGAGTGGGTCCAGAGGAGGCCACGAAGATGCTGAGAGGGCTGCAGCAACTCTGCTGTGAGGACAGGCTGAGAGAGTTGAGGCTCTGCAGCCTGCAGAAGAGAAGGCTTCCAGGAGACCTTAGAGTAGCCTTCCAGTATCTGAAGGGGGCTNAAAAATAATAAAGCAAACTCCAAGGTGATGTTTGAATAAAATAGCTTTTTTGAAATGAGTTTAAGGGATTCTAATGTTTACCTCCTTGATAAGGAAGCTCTAAGTTATCTCTGAGCTGATAAGAACATTCAATGCCATTTCTATGAGATTCAGTATTGTGAAGGTAAAGAAAACCCTAACACTTGGGTCAGATTCCTGCACTGATTTTTTTACTTATTTTTGAAGCTGAAACCCAAAAAAAGAAAACCACTTAGTGGGAGGGGGGGAAGATGATGGCAAAGTTTCTACCTTCACAGATGGTTTTACATAGGGTAGCCTGCAGAGCTTTTCTGTCACAATTGTAGGTTGCTAGGACCCCAGGGTCAGTTTTAGCTGGCTCTGTTTAACTGAAGCTTTTGCTTTGTTTGCTGGATGGGGTGGGGGAAGTGCCCGAGGTGGTGTTGGCATTCCGAGGAGCATCTGTGAGGGAGTTGATGGGATTTAAAGGGCAGGTAAGGTGCAGTGCAGCTGTGGAGTCTTCAGGAATTCATCTTAAGCACAATAAGCTACTGCAGCCTTTGACTCAACAGAGAGTGATGAAACAATTTGTAGCAGGACTTGAGTAAAATACGAACAAGTTAATGTTGTTGTAAAGTTTCAGCAATTCTGGTTTTTACCTGATGGGCATAATTTGTAGGTCAGAGCTGCGAGCTTTGGCAGCTTGCTTGTGGTATGCTTGGCTGGAGAAGAGAAGGCTTCCAGGAGACCTTAGACCAGCCTTCCAGTATCTGAAGGGGTCTACAGGAAGGCTGGGGAGGGACTATTGACAAGGTCTTGTAATGCCAGGACGAGGGGCAATGGGTTTGAACTGGCAGAGGGGAGATTTAGGCTGGATGTTAGGAGGAAGTTGTCTGAAATGAGGCTGGTGAGACACTGGCACAGGTTGCCCAGGGAGGTTGTGGCTGCTCCCTCCCTGGAGGTGTTCAAGGCCAGGTTGGAGGAGGCCTTGAGTGACCTGTACTAGTGGGAGGTGTCCCTGCCTATGGCAGGGGGTTGGAACTGGATGATCCTTGAGGTCTCCTTCCAACCTTACCATTCTATGGACTGTAGTCCAGTCACCACAGGGCCTGCTGCCAGTTTGATCTTGGTGGAGCTGGCAAGCTCCAAGCCAGCCCCATCTGCGAGATGGAAAGGTTTGTGTGTCTCTGTGTGCTTCTGGGTGCTTGCTCTGCTCCCTTTGAGCTTTCTGCTATGTGACAGATGAGGTCCTGCAGTTTTGTTTTCCTGGAAATGAGATTGCATTTCCTTTTTTTTCCCCCTTCTATTTTTCTGCAGAAGTTGATTGACTTTTGGTGGTTGTTGCCAGTAAAGGGAAGTTTAGAATTTTTTCATTCTCTAGAGCCAAAGCAACCCTTGTGATTTTTGGCATCTGAATCGAATCCAAAGCAAGAAAGATGTGGTCTCCCCTTTTTGGCTTTGGTCAGAATGTTACAAGAGTTTTCAAGCCAAGCAGAAAGAAATGTTGTAAGAAATGGAGTAATCACAGAGTTCATAGAATCACAGAAGGGTAAGGTTGGAAGGAGACCTCAAGGATCATCCAGTTCCAACCCCCTGCCATAGGCAGGGACACCTCCCACTAGTACAGGTCACTCAAGGCCTCCTCCAACCTGGCCTTGAACACCTCCAGGGAGGGAGCAGCCACAACCTCCCTGGGCAACCTGTGCCAGTGTCTCACCACCCTCACTGCAAACAACTTCCTCCTAACATCCAGTCTAAACCTCTCCTCTGCCAGCTTAAACCCATTGCCCCTTGTGCTGTTCCACAAATGCAGCTTGTGCTATTGTTTTGCTGCAGGCATGGATTTTCTTAGCTTAATTTTCTTGGGTAATAAATGGCAGAGACTTCCAGTAAAATTTGCACTGTGTTTGGTGTATTCATCAAGCAGCAGAAAGTGCCAAGAAAAGCCTTTGATCATTTGTGATATCTCTGCTCCCCTTGCGCTGGAGTCTGTAGCCTTGGTGTTCTCTGGGGCTTTGGTGTACACAATTTGTAGAAAATACTGTTCCCTGGGAGGGAGGTCAGTGTCATCTGTCCTTAAAATTCAAGATAAGGAGTTTCAGCCCCTCCAAGTTCTAAATAGTGGCTTTGGGAGCATGATGAGAAATAGAGCTGAGCAATTGAATGCAGGAAAGATCACCAAGGTCTGAGGGAAACAAATACAAGGAAAAAAAAAATACAATGCTGAACAAGCAGAAGCCTTTGAATTGAACAGGCACCAGAAAGTTTACCTTCTGGGGGCAAATGGTGTTATCTTTGACTGTTTTCTGCTTCTGGAGCAGATAACTATTTTGGCCAGAAAGGTTTCTTTTCCCATCTCTCAGTCTCTCATTATGTGACCTGATTTTTTTTTTTTTTTGCCTGTTAACCTTTTATGCTTACACAAGGTTAGAGCTTCAAGGATGTTTCATTTTTCTTAGTGTGGGGAGAGCACAGAATGCAGCTCATCTGCTGCAGCTCCTCAGCTAATACAAACTGCTGCAGAGCCACTGAAATTGCAGGGCTGACTGCCAAATTGGTTTTATCTGCCTCTTCTTTCTTGGGGCTGAGTTGTAGGCATCAATACAGTAATGATTCTTTTTTTTTTTTATTTTTAATGACATCCCCCTATCACCTAATCTTCTAGGCACATGGCAGCTTGATTAAATCAACCTGGATAAATGGGAGAAACTGAGGCACAGTTGTTGAGTGTTTGTGGATGTGCAATAACTGAGTGAAAATGGGAAATTCAGCTTCATTATTGCCAATCTTAAGCTATTTTTTGTGACTCCCAGGTGCCAGTTCATGCAACATTTAACTCTTTGCTGTCAAAAGGTTTCTATTTTGATGGCAGCTTGCTTACCTTCCTGAAGAACAGCCTAGCTGCTGTAGCTTGATTGTTCAGAAGTGGTACCTACCTAAATCACTTGGGAAGTCATTTGGGGTAAAAATAAGGCTTCTGGGTTGTAAATTGTTGCCTGCAATCTTTAAAAGTTCAGTTAATCCTAGAAAAAAAACTTTTTCATTAGTGATAGCATGGAAGTGGTAGAGTGTCAAGTGTTTAGGGAAACTGCTTTGGACTGAGTAAAATGCAGTGTGGCATAAAGGACATCTTAAAGACCAAACCTGTCTGAAACTAAAATTCAGTTGCTCCTTCTCCAGATGGCTTGTTTATGGTGGCATCAAATCTGAAATGCCTGCCTAGATCACTCTACCTTTTCTCCTTCTCTCTCCAGCCTGAGTCAAATACTTTTAAGTCTTTCCATTGTCTGCTTTGGGAATAGACCAGGCTATAATTGTCTGTTTAGTAAGAAAGTTGACCTCCTGACTGATGATTTTTTTGTTTGGTGAATTCTTTCATTTGCTTTTAAAGAGATTTTTGAATGCCACTGAACAGCATCTATTACACAAAGGGCACTGAAACACAAGTTGCTGTTGCTGTTGTTATTATTACTACTACTTGCACTTGCTTTTGAGCCCTGTAGGAATATCCTGGTACAACCACAAGTGGAAGTCAGAGTTTGCCCATTTAACCTACATACAGTAAATAGAGAATTTTTCATGGAGCTTAAAGATGAGCTGTAGAATCATAGAATGGTTCAGGATGGAAGGCACCTTCAAAGATCATCTAGGCCAACCTCCCTGCACTCAGCAGGGGCTTCCTCCACTAGATCAGGTTGCTCAGAGCCTTGTCGAGCCTGACCTTGAGTATTCCCAGGGATGGGACTTCCCCAGGCAACTTGTTCCAGTCTTCCACCCCCCCCATGGTGCAGAACTTGTTCCTAACATCCAATCTAAATCTTCTCTTCGCTAATTTCAAACCATTGCCCCGTGTCCTGTCCCTACAAGCCTTTGCAAACAGTCCTACTGCAGGCTTCTTGTGGCTCCCTTCAGGTACTGGCAGGCTGCTATTAGGTCTCCCTGAAGCCTTCTCCTCCAGGCTGAACACCCCCAGCTCCCTCAGCTTGTTTTCATAGCAGAGCTGCTTCATCCCCCTGATCAGTCTCCTGGGCCCTCCTCTGAAGCTGCTCCATCTGGTCCATGTCCTTCCTGTGCTGATTGTCTCCAGAGCTGAATGGTGAGATCTTACCATAGCAAAGTGCCACACCTCCAGACACCTCTCCTTCATCTCTTCTCTAGCAGATTAACAGAGCAATTGGTTAGAAAAGCACTAAAATATTTGTTTATTCTAGCCAGAAACTGAAGCAACTTAGGGTTGTGTGGTTTGTGGTTGTTTGGTTTTTTTTTTTTTTTGTCTGGACCCTGACAAGAAGAAATGTGGTGGGGAAGCTGCATTTGTTAATTGATGCTTAGGGTTTGCAAAATTTTACTCATGGTTTGCAGTGAATACAATTTTGAGTAATTAAGCATCAGAGAAATACTCCCAAGAAAAATGTTTTAAATATTGACTAATTAGTATTAAAAAAACACTCCTAAGGAAAAAAATGTTTCATGACTAACACACCTCTGTTATGACAACTTAGTATTTTAAATGGGAATGCCAAGAAACTGTGACCCCTATCTACACTTTCCTGTATCTGTCTTGGATATAAGAACTCAGAAGTCTCCCACTCCCCTGAAATGTCTCATTTTCAGCTAAATCACAAACTTTGTCTTTTTTAGAAGAGCCTGAGTGCAGTAATGAGTTTCTACCTGCCTGAAGAGTTTTGGAGCCAGGAAAGAAATTCTGAGTGAGGGGGAGAACCAAATGCAACCATCAAATATTTTTATGAGGAATGATTTCTTCTCTAGGGTTACTATTTCACTTTTTTTTTTTGTTCTAATAGATCTTGTTAAACAATGAGGCAGGTAACTCTGCCCTTACTTTTAATGGCTGGTTTCAAAGAAGTGCTGCTGTTCATCAAGTTAAGTGCTTAATTATTGTTCCCCAGGCCACTTACAAATATGCCCTGAAACACTCTATCAGGATAAAGATTAATTGAAGTAATTTTGTTGTCTGGGGGGGAATCTGATGTAATTTTGTTGTCTAGAGAAGTTTTCAGAGACTTTTTTCCAAGTTCCCTGGTTTTATGTGTAGGCTCAGAGGCTCCACAACCTCCCTGGGCAACCTGTGCCAGAGTCTCCTCACCCTCACTGGATTTGATTAAATTAAAAAGTGAAAATATTTTGTCAAATTTTGAGCATTTCTGTTCCATCCTCCATACTCTGTTCTTTTGGGTAGTTGTCACTGCATGGAGAAGCTCTTTGCAGGGAGGGTGGTGAGGCACTGGCACAGGTTGCCCAGGGAGGTTGTGGAGCACAGAAGCACAGAATGTGATCAAAGATCACATTCTGTGCTTCTGTGCTCCACAACCTCCCTGGAGGTGTTCAAGGCCAGGTTGGATGAGGCCTTGAGTGACCTGTACTAGTGGGAGGTGTCCCTGCCTATGGCAGGGGGTTGGAACTAAATGATTCTTGAGGTCCCTTCCAACTTTACCATTGTATGATTCTTTGCTTCTCTCATTATGGAAATGCATTAACCTCCAGGCTGGAGCTCCTCCATCATCACATCACAGGGAAAGCTGAGAGAGAACTTGAACACTTTTCTCCTCTTTTGGTAGTGCATAAAGTCCTGATTGTGCTCCCTGTTTTGCTGAGCAATGTACAACCACAGAACAGTTCCTTTCCCAGGTATTCTACTAAGATAGATGTAAACTTAACAATAACAGGTGGAGGCAACAGATTGAGAGAGCACAAATTAATAGAATCATAGAATGGTAAGGTTGGAAGGGACCTCAAGGATCATCTAGTTCCAACCCCCTGCCATAGGCAGGGACACCTCCCACTAGTACAGGTCACTCAAGGCCTCATCCAACCTGGCCTTGAACACCTCCAGGGAGGTTGTGGAGCACAGAAGCACAGAATGTGATCAAAGATCACATTCTGTGCTTCTGTGCTCCACAACCTCCCTGGGCAACCTGTGCCAGTGCCTCACCACCCTCACTGCAAACAACTTCCTCCTAACACCCAGTCTAAATCTCCCCTCTGTCAGTTCAAACCCAGTGCCCCTTGTCCTGTCTTGCAATGACCTTGCCAATAGTCCCTCCCCAGCCTTCCTGTAGGGCCCCTTTGGATACTGGAAGGCTACTCTAAGGTCTCTTGGAAGCCTTCTCTTTTCCAGGCTGATGATATTGCTATGATTAAAGTATTAGTGGTTATTTTACAGCAGCTGCTTAGATGTCTGGAACAACCTATCCAGCTAAATAACAATGTTATAGGTGAGAACATAGCTTACAATAAAAAAGAAAACCCAAACCAGCCCAAAACCCAACCAAAAAACTCAAGGCATTATAGCTGCCATCTTGTCTCTACTGCAGACTGATTTCTCTGTAGTCATTAGTGGGTTTTGAACAATTACTGCACCTCTTCAAAGCCTTTTCCAGAGGCTGGCACTTGTGATGGTGTCAGAACATCTAATGAGATGTGGGTGTAGTGAGGTGTGGGCTTGCCCCTGACCTGTGTTACTTTTGACCTCTGTTTTTTGCAATTCTTTTTGATGTTTGTGCTGTTCTGGGGAGATTTAAACCTTAATACAATAATGAGGTTTTAAAGAATTGTACACAGCTACGTTCTCTTGGAGTCTATTGGTTTGAAAACTGGTGGAGAGACAAAGGCAATTTGCATTTCTGGGACACCATGCTGGGTCCAGACCTTCACAAAGAGGTAGATGGTGAGGCTGAAAGGAAAGGATCCATTTAATTTTATTAAAAGCTTGGAGATATGATGTCTGATGGAGAAGGAAACCAAGCTCAATAATACAGTGACAGATGTCCCTACAAGTATATTCAAGTGCCTGGAATGTGCCCAGGCTGCTTTGCATTTCACTTCTGAAGGGTTGTTACACATTCATAGAACCAGAGTTGTTTTGATTGGAAAAGACCTCTAAGATTGAGTCAACCATTGACCACCATGGCCATTAAACCATGTCCTGAAGTGTCTGGAGTCCTGTGTGCAGTTCTGGAGCCCCCCAGCACAGGAAGGACATGGAAGTGTTGGAGTGGGTCCAGAGGAGATGCTCAGAGGGCTGCAGCAGCTCTGCTCTGAGGACAGGCTGAGAGTTGAGGCTCTGCAGCGTGGAGAAGAGAAGGCTTCCAGGAGACCTTAGAGTAGCCTTCCAGTATCTGAAGGGGGCTGCAGGAAGACTGGGGAGGGACTATTGACAAGGGCTTGCCATGACAGGACAAGGGGCAATGGGTTTGAACTGGCAGAGGGGAGATTTAGACTGGATGTTAGGAGGAAGTTGTTTGCAGTGAGGGTGGTGAGGCACTGGCACAGGTTGCCCAGGGAGGTTGTGGAGCACAGAAGCACAGAATGTGATCAAAGATCACANTGGGGACAGTGACTCAACTACCTCTCAAAGGAAGAAAGTTAATGTTGTTGTGGCTGTAGTAACACATGCAGCTTCAAGGGAAGTACCTCAAAGGAGCTAGGGCTGTTTAGCTTGAAAAAGAGGAGGCAGAGGGGGGACCTCATTGCCGTCTACAACTACCTGAAGGGATATTGTGGAGGGGCTGCTGTTGATCTCTTCTCAAAGGTAACTGGAGACTGAACAAGAAGAATGGCCTCAAGCTGAGGCTGAGGAAGTTTAGATTGGACATCAGGAGAAAAAATTTTCATGGAGAGAGTGGTCAGGGACTGGAATGAGCTGCCCAGGGAGGTGGTGGAGTCACCCACCCTGGGTGTGTTTAAGGGTGGTTTGGATGTGGTGCTTGGGGATATGGTTTAAGGTGAACCTTGTAGAGTAGGGTTCTAGGCTGGTACTTGGTGAGGGGCTGAGGAGTTTTGCCAGCCTGCATGTTTCTGTGATTGTGATGAGCCAGGTTTTCTTTCTGACCATGCAAAAGCCACTGTAACCATGCAAAAGCTACAGTAATGTTCTTTTAGAATTCACATTTCAATATTCAGGGGTAAGCAGCCCAGGCTGAGAAGCACAGGGTCTGAGGTAGGTGAGGTCCATAATGCTCATTCACTGCTGTGGTTTGTTCTGCACATGTCACAAGTTTGACTTCTGAAGCATTTGTTTTAGTCACCATCCTCATTAAGATATGCTTGTGAAGCTTATGTCTTCCCATGAAGAAGAGAGGGAGAATTGTCAGTGTGAAGTTGCTGCCAGTGAAACACCCAGTTTCAAAGAAAATTTGGGAGTCTGTCCCCACCATGAGGTAATTGCTGCAATCTTCAACAAGCTTATTTCCCTGTGACAAATGACTGCAGCAAATCTATCAATAGCAAGTAAAATATTAGCTCCTCCTAAAGCAGTGACAGTGCCTAGGACAGTATAGGGGAATCATAGAACCATAAAATGGTAGGGTTGGAAGGGACCTCAAGGATCATCTAGTTCCAACCCCCTGCCATAGGCAGGGACACCTCCCACTAGTACAGGTCACTCAAGGCCTCGTCCAACCTGGCCTTGAACACCTCCAGGGAGGGAGCAGCCACAACCTCCCTGGGCAACCTGTGCCAGTGTCTCACCACCCTCACTGCAAACAACTTCCTCCTAACATCCAGTTTAAATCTCCCCTCTGCCAGTTCAAACCCATTGCCCCTTGTCCTGTCATTACAAGACCTTGTCAATAGTCCCTCCCCAGCCTTCCTGTAGCCCTCTTCAGATACTGGAAGGCTACTCTAAGGTCTTCTGGAAGCCTTCTCTTCTCCAGGCTGCAGAGCCCCAACTCAATCTGTTCTCATAGGAGAGCTGCTGCAGCCCTCCAGTCCACACCAGCAGAGTCAGCAAGTGCCCATTAATCATCACAGCCTTCCAACCCTTCTGTGGTTTCCAGTGCCCTGAGCTGTGCCTTACCCTTTTGCAGATTGAGGGAGTTGGGGCTGTTGGGTCTGGAGAGAAGGCTCCAAGGCTTTTCAGTATCCGAAGGGGACCTACAAGTAAGCTGGGGAGGGACTGTTTTGGATGTCAGGTAGTGATAGGATTGAGGGGAATGGAACAAAGCTACACATGGGTAGATTGAGCCTGGATGTTAGGAAGCAATTTGTCAGTGTGAGGGTGGTGAGACCCTGGAACAGGTNGTTCCAACCCCCTGCCATAGGCAGGGACACCTCCCACTAGCACAGGTCACTCAAGGCCTAGGGGAGCTGAAGTTGTTACATTGACACTCTTTAGTTTTTGCTTTGCTTCAAAGTGCTGCCATGCACACCCACCAAAGGAGAGATGGAGAAGCTCTTGGCACCAGTCATAGAATGGTTAGGTTGGAAGGGACCTCAAGGATCATCTAGTTCCAACCNTGAGAACAATTGCTTGGGAAGAGGAATATCTCACATTTTGTTAGAGTTTTTCAGGAAAGAGTAGAAAACTTCAGATAGCTTTATTCAGGAGAAGCATCCTGAAAATGCAGCCTACTTGACTTTTGAGAGCTGTAGCTTTGCAGCATCCCATTTTGCAATGTAAGCTTGCAGGAGCTAAACCATGTTGCCTTTGCTCAGCACATCACACATTAATAATTAAAATCGAATTTCAAGGGACAACTGGGCTTTGATATGCAACTCTTCTGCTTCCTCCCTGCTTTTGTTCATTAGGGACCTCTGGAGGGAAGGAGAAGGGAGAGATTTCTGTTGTGTCTTGCTTTGCTCAGTCAAAGGGCAGTTTTCAAGCTGCAGTCACAAATTTATTTTTGCCTTGGACTTGCTGATTGGATTAGCAATACTGCTGGCTTTATTACCCCTGATTAAAGTCAGGGCACTGGGGATCTGACAAATGAATTCTGTCTGTAGTTCACCCAACACACAGCGTTTAATCCTGTTGATTGCAAGGCTTACCAAAACTGTTTAGCCACAAAGCTAGTTCTGTAAAGTCAGTGAGGAGAGAGAGAGAAAAGGTAAATAGAAGATGACTTGGGAGGAAATGAGTTTGCAAATTATGTAGAGTCGTAGAGCTTCTGCAGAAAGTTCAGGAAAGGAGGGTGTGAAGGTAGGACAGGGACAGACCAAATGACTGAAAGGTCATCCAGAGCTCTGAGGCAGGATTATTTCCCCTGCCACAAGTCTTTTAACTCTTTGTAGAAAGGAGACTAGATGGCAAATGGAGTTGGTTGTAGAGCAGAAGGAAAGGCAGTGTGTGCTTCACTGTTACTGACTTCTGTCTTCCTTGGACCTCCACTCTCCTGAATGTGGAGGAGTGATTAAGTTCTCATTTTGCTTCCATTAAAGATCTCCCTCCCCTCCCCCTTACTATATAAGACTGAACAGAGTGATGGCTCTTCACTAAGATGATTAGTGACAGGCAAATTAGTAAGCAACTATTTCCAGTTAAAATTATCTTTGGGGTTTGAGGTTGGCATTGTTCTCCAAATGCCTTATGTCTGCAGTCCTCAATTCCTGCCGTGTTTTTCAGACACCAGCCCTGCTTGTCTCCTACCATGTGCTGTCAAGTAATTAGGCAGACTGTAGCCAGATTTAGTGGTGATCCTTCTACTTTGCCAAGGGTTTTTGCAGTGCACTGTTCAATCTGGCCTGCTAGCCACTGCTTCTGGCTGCTCCTCCTCTTGTACCATGCCTGGTTTGGTGGAGTGTTTCAGGGTTCTAGTTTGCCAGCCTTTGGGAGTCAAGAGAACAAAGAATAGGTGCTGGTGGGGATGGAAAATTAAACCCTGCTCTGGGCAGAGCTGGTTGCTGAGAATGCAAGCTTTGTAGCAGAGATGATGTGTTTCATGACCTCTGAAGGATAAGCCTGGTTTTAAAATACCTGGCTAAAGGATAGAAGGATGTGATGAGGTTTACCTTAAAAGATAACCATCTGGAGCCCACATCATTCTGCAAGTGAAGGTCACAACTGCTCCCTCCTGCATGGGATTGTGCTCCTGGAGTCAAAACTGGGAGATGCAAGTGAGTGTTTAGACCCTTGCTGCTTGTGCCCTGCTCAACAATACTGCTTTAGGAGATGATCATCTGGGGTGATGAAAAGCTCAACATGAGCCTGCAGTGTGAGTGCAGCCCAGACAGCAACTGTGTGCTGGGCTGCAGCAAGAGCAGTGTNAGTTGGCCTTGACTTTTCAGTTTAATTGCTTAATTGAGTACAGTCATGTTGGAAATCTTCTGTTAGAAAACACTAAATTAGCTTTAGACTGTAGAAGGAGGTTATATAAATGAGACGTGATAAATCAAAGCTTTTTTAAGGCTGTAATTTGTACTGAATACTCTTGGAATGAGGTTTTGTGGATTTGGAAGCTGAATATTACAATTTCAGTGTGGCAGAAATATGTTTTGGTGAGAATTAATTCCTGAGTAACAGAATTATGTTTATGTCTACTCAGCCTCCATCCTCTCCAAGGCAGCATCTGGCTTATTCTCCTTCCCAATTTTACACTTGGATTAAGTCCAGATAAGAAAACTCTGGGCTGTATTGCAGCTCACCAAGTAACAGAGGGACCCAGCCCTGCTTAGGTCCTCTTCTCACTCTCAGCTCCTTGCTGTAGCAGGTCCTGGAATGTCTGAGTACTCAAAGGGCTGATATTTTTGTTTCTTGAATCTTCTGACTCTGTGTTAGAATTCACTGCCATAGCTTGACCAGGTTTGCAGATGACAAGCCCAGTCTGGACCAGAGATCAAGGAGAGTTTTCAGCTTCTCCTGATACACAGATTTGTGTTGTGCTGTGGGCAAAGGGCTCTTCTGCCTCCTCACTGCTGGCTCAACAGATGAGAGTTGTGGGGAAGCTGGTAGAATTCTAGAATCAGTCAAAATCAAGTAGGCTGCATTTTTAGGATGCTTCTCCTTAATCAAGCTGTCTGATTTTTTTCCTACTTTTTCAAGAAAAACTCTAACACAATGTAAGATATTCCTCTTCCCAGGCAATTGCTCTCTGTGAACAGCTGCTTCTGTAGCCCATTTCATAGAATCACAGAATCAGCCAGGGTTGGAAGGCACCACAAAAATCATCCAGCTACAATTCCCCTGCCATGAGCAGGGACACCTCACACTAGATCAGGCTGTCTCGAGTCTCATCCAGACTGGCCTTAAACACCTCCAGGGATGAGGCTTCCACCACCTCCCTGGGCAAACCTTTCCAGGCTCTCACCCCTCTGATGCTGAAGAACTTCTTCCTAACATCCAGGCTGAATCTACCTATTTCTACCTTTGTTCCATTCCCCCCAGTCCTATCACTACCTGACAGCCTAAACAGTCCCTCCCCAGCTTTCTTGTAGGCTTCCTTAAGATACTGAAAGACCACAATAAGGTCACCTTGAAGCCTTCTCCTCTCCAGACTGGTAGGAATTAGCTGCCTTGGCTACTTTTTGCACCTCTTCTTCATCTCCAGCCATTTCAAGTTTATTAAGGAAACAGGAGGGTTGGGAGCATCTCTGTTCCCTTTTAAGATGGGTACTGGAATGGTCCCAAAGAGATTGTCCTCACCACTGCCTTGTAAAATGCCTTTCCCATTGCTTCCCCTGCATGTTTTGGGGCTTGGCTTCTGTATTTTTTTTTTTTTTTTTTTGTTAATAAGCTGAAAATACACAGTGGTGCTCAAATCTAGTTAAATGATGTTTGGGTTGCCTCATAAAACAAGATAATTGTGCAATCACAGAGTGGTTTAAACATCTGATTTGGATTTGAAACAAAAATGCTGTGTAATTGCTCTCGAAAACTTGTAACTCGCACACCAAATGGATGTTATCAGGCAGATGTTCTTTTATTCACCAGCACACTTGGAATCTCTGCCTCTTAAGTACCAGGATAAGTGAAACGTGCTCAATTAGCTCAATTGTCTGTGGCTAACCTCTCTGCCCAGCTTCTGGATTCTAGGTATGGCTCTCCACACAGACTGCTGATGGTTTTGTCGTGCTCTCGATGCTGTTGCGGCACTGAACTGAACCAGTGCTCAGGGGATAAAACTCTTTGGAATGCTTAAATGCACAACTGCCCCTTGAAAACCACAGAATTAACCAGGTTGGAAGAGACCTCCAAGATCATCCAGTCCAACCTATCACCTAACCTTTCTAATGAACTAAACCATGGCACTGAGTGCCTCATGCAGCCTCCTCTTAAATATCTCCAGGGATGGTGACTTCCACCTCCCTGGGCAGCCCATTCCAGTGCCAATCACTCTTGCTGTGAGGAGCTTCTTCCTAATATCCAGCCAAAACCTGCCCTGGTGCAGTTTGAGGCTGTGTTCTCTTGTTCTGTTACTGAAGAAGAGAGCAGCCCCCACCTGGCTACAACCTCCCTTCAGGTAGATGTAGAGAGCAATGAGGTCTGCCCTGAGCCTCCTCTTCTGCNAGCCTCGTTAAATCTCATGGCATGGGTTGGTTTGTGTTAAATAGGCTTAAACACCACAGCAACTCACACCTTGCTTGGATGGAAAACTTCACTTTCTCCCATCAAGATGGAGGTTTTAAAATGTTAATTTGTTCAAGAGTGAAACTTTAAAACCTAGGTGTTTTTTTTTTTGCTGACCTAAAACTGAGTGGTGTCTTTTTTTCTGTGTGCACTTCTTTCTCTGTTTCACATTTGGGCTTTCTGAAGTAATTTTAGTAACTTTTTGTGGGGGAGTGACACAAACTTCCCAACTAAATACCACCTCTTCTGCCGATCTGTGAGCAAATTCCAAAGAAATCCTAATCTTGAAGTAGTATGTGAGGGGATGGGCTTGAATGTGTTATCCTGGTGGCCAGTGATGGGACAAGAGGCATCAGGTGCAAGGTAGAGCGTGGGAGGTTCCATGTAAACATAAGGAAAAACTTTTTTTTCTCTGTGAGGGTGACAGAGCCCTGGAACAGGCTGCCCAGAGAGGTTGTGGAGTCTCCTCCTCTGGAGATATTCAAAACCCACCTGAGTGTGTATGTGTGCATGCTGTAGGTGATCCTGCTCTGGCAGGGCGATTGGACTGGATGACCTTTTGAGGTCCCTTCCAACCCTGAACACTCTGTGATTCTGTCATGGGTTTTAAAAAAGAGCTGACAAAAAGGAAGCTCTCAAATGAACTGGAGAGAAAACAGAAATGTATTTGGAGAGAGAGATACAAACAGAAATTACAAAGCAGATTTAATGTCCATAGTGATTCCCTTTGAATTTTCCCCTACCCAAAATTAAATCTATAATCCCCAGTGCTCCAATCCTACCCCCCCTCATTGCCTCTGCCATCCATAGGCCTAAACACAAGCCTCTGGAGGCCCTAAACCAGGTCTACTCCTTGCATGTTTGTCCCAATAAAAGCAGCTCCAGCCAGACACAAGGCTGGAGGAGGAAAGGAGGACGAGCTGCCCTCGATGTGAGTTTATAAAGAGACAGCAGAATTGAGGGATTGAAAAACAATTTTCTTGTCCCTAGGAGATTTTTAACCCTCTAGTTCCCAACCTGGGACACAGAATTCCAATTTTCCTTTTGAAATTGCTCTTTTGAGAGGCTCTAAGCACTTAGAAGTTCTCAGGACTGTGGTGCAGGTAGGCTGTGTGTGGTAGCTTGAGGCATCCTAGGTCCTCCTTAAACAAAGCCATAGGGACAGAGGCACATCCCAGGGGGATGGACCTGCTAGTCCCAGGATACTGTAAGATTGTTATTCTGTTCTGTATTCTGGTATCACAGCTTAAAAGATAGTGCCTGACCGAGCTCTCTCCCTTCTCTTCCCTGCCTTTCTTCCCTTCACTTCTCCCCCACACTGCTCAGAGTTGGCTGGCAGGGAATTGAGCCACTGAGCCACCGAGGCCCCAGCTGGGGAGGGAGGCTTCAGCCTACTCTCAGGCTGACAGAGGGTGGGAGGGGTGGAGGATTCTGGAAGGCCTTCATAGGTTTTTTTTGTACTTATTCTACCTGATTGCCTTTTGTGTATATATGCTTTTGTAAATAGAATTTCTCTTTAAACTTCCAATCAGTGTGCAGTATCCTCACCCTTACTCCTGCAAAGGGCTAAGAGTCATTTCTGTCCTCCAGTCCTGGGTATGCTTGTGGCCCCAGACTGGGGCAGTGAGGATGTCCGGGGGGGGGGGAAATCCCTGCTAACCAAGTTTTATTCTGTCACTTCTAGTGCAGGATAGTGGCTTTCCCCTTTCCCTCAAGCCTGATTGTTGCCAGGTTTTCAGATCTTCCTCCACATCATTTCAGTATCTAAGTGATTTATTATTTTGTGTCCCCCCCCTCCTCCTGTTGAAATCCATTGTGCTGTCACCAGATTTGCAGCACATATTGATCTCCAGTCAAGCACATACTCATCCTGCCTTTAGCAGTCTCTTGCCTGTGGGCTGCTGCTTATTTCTTCAGTGGCCACTGTGCTCTCTGAGATATGTCCATCACCCTGTTAAGTGCATTTGAAAGGCACTGACTCTCTGCTGTTCTAACAGGAGAAGAGCAATAAATCTCTTCTCTCAGAAGTAATACACAATACCTAACTTGAAACTTTCCTTTTACCCCACAGTTCAAATTTATTTGGTGGGGGGACGTTACCATGTTACAAAACATTCCCAAACCAGGAAAATTAGGCAAATCAAAAGGAATTTTAGCAGATGGAAGTGTGGCCTGCAGATTGAGAAAGGTCATTCTGACACTTCACTCTGCTCTGGTAAGACCTGACTTGGAGTCTTGCCTCTAGCTCTGGAGACCTCAACACAGGAAGGATGTGAACCTGCTGGAGCAGGTCCAGAGGAGGACCATGAAGATGACTGGGGGCTGGAGCACCTCTCCTATGTGGACAGGTTGAAGGAGCTGGGATTGTTCAGCCTGGAGGAGAGAAGACATAATAGGGGCCTTCCACCACCTCTGAAAGGTGCCTACAAGAAGGCTGCAGACAGACTGTTTCCTGTAGTGATAGAATGAGGGTCAGTGGTTGGAAACTGGAGGGGAGAAGATTTAAATTGGATGTTAGGAACAAGTTCTTGACCATGAGGGTGGTGAAACACTGGAACATCCTACCCAGGGAGGTAGATGAGGCCCCATCCCTGGAGAAGTTCAAGGTCAGGCTTGACAAGGCTCTGAACAACCTGATCTAGTGGAGCATGTCCCTGCTGACTGCAGAGGGGGTTGGACTAAATGACCTTTGGAGGCCCCTTCTAACCCAAGCTCTTATCATAGAATCATAGAATGGTAAGGTTGGAAGGGACCTCAAGGATCACCTAGTTCCAACCCCTTGCCACAGGCAGGGACACCTCCCACTAGTACAGGTCACTCAAGGCCTCCTCCAACCTGGCCTTGAACACCTCCAGGGAGGGAGCAGCCACAACCTCCCTGGGCAACCTGTGCCAGTGTCTTACCACCCTCCCCTCACCCTCTTCTGTGGTTCTACATGAGCTCGGAAGCCTTGATGCAAACAACCCAACTGTGCTTTTATTTTGTTACAGCTTATATATGACAGATCTGGTTACCAGTTAGGAAAGCACAGGATGAGGCAAAACTTACTTTTATAAGTTATAAGTTTTATAAGTACTTTTATAAGCAGTGTGATAAGCAGTTTGTGGTTCTGCATTGAACCACAGCCTGATCTTGGAAGTAAAAAGCATAAGATAGCAGTAGGTGATGGGCTTTGGGTACATTTGAGCTCAAAACTTCATTCTTGTTGCCATTTTATGCTGTTAAACATCCCAATTTAGATTCTACCTGGTTAATGTGTCTAGATAAATTGCCCTTGAGGATTCAGATTGGACTCTTTCCCTCCAGCCCTGTGTTGCTGGCTGCTGGCAGATCTTTCCTTCTATCCCTTTGTCACTCATGTAGGAAGAAATGAATGTCTCCAAACTTTAATTGCATAGATGGGACCATCCTGGTTCAAGTTCATTTTCTTTCTTCAGTGTCAGCTCCTAGAGGCACCATACATGATTCTAAAAAAAAAAAAAAAGAACAAAAGCGGATATGATGACTGAGGTCCACATTATTCATAGTTCTAAATTAAAACACACTCCTGAGCTGTAGGTAAGAGTAGCTGGAGATGCAGTGAAGCAGCACAAAGCATGTATGTAGGCATCTCTGTCTTCTGCAGGACACAGAGCTACCAGGAGTCATCCTTCCTCCAGGAGAACTATAAAATCCTGTTGCTGAATGAATTAATTACTAGGAGAGGGAAGTTTAGGTCTTCAAGCAATCACTGTACCAAGAAGAAAGGTTTCCAAAGTAATTTTTAGGAGTAAAACAATCAGCAGATCCCAAGGTGCAGCCTAAGACTGTGAAGGGAATGGAACTTGTGTAGCTGACAGTCTGAGAATCCATGTGCAGTCATCCTGAAATATTGTTAATTTAACTTAGTTGCCTCATGATAAAAACTCATATTTTTTTTTCCTTCCTTATCAAGGTTTTTTTTTTTCCTTTAGGAGAAAGAAAACCAACATCATATTTGCATTTAAAGTGTGTCTAGGCTCCTTAAATCTAGTCTGTGGATTAAAATGAATTGAGGATAAAGGCAAGGTTACTTCTAATCAAACCAGAACTTGCCAGCTGAAATGTTTGTGGCTTTTTGGAGGGCTGCTCTGGATCTGCTGGACAAGGCTGCCAAAGAAAGCTGGGGCTGTGCTCCTCAGGAGTGAGATTCATACAATCAGAATGGTAAGGTTGGAAGGGACCTCAAAGATCATCTAGTTTCAGCACCCTGCCATAGGCAAGGACACCTCTCTCATGCTTCTCATGAAGTTGGCTGGAGAGCAGCCCTGAGGAAAAGGCTCTGGGGGTCTGGGGTGAGGAAAAGCTCAACATGAGCCTGCAGGGTGAGTGCAGCCCAGACAGCAACTGTGTGCTGGGCTGCAGCAAGAGCAGTGTGGGCAGCAGGGCAAGGGAGGGGATTCTGCCCCTTTGCTCTGCTCTCCTCAGACCCCAGCTGCAGTCCTGTGTGCAGTTCTGGAGCCCCCAGCACAGGAAGGACATGGAANCTTACCATTCTATGATTCTAAGTTGTGAGGGATTTCCGACCTGGGCAGTAATGAGAAGGAGGAAATCTGGGACTTCCTTGCAGGACTTCTTAAAAAAACAAACAGCTCTGTGCCACTTCTACTAACCTAAATAGGGGATTTAACCTTTCTAGCAAAGTTCTGGTCTATGTGGCAGTGAAAATGGACCAGCTCTTAATCTCTATCTCTTTATGCCCTATCCTAGAGCATTGCTGTGGGGGAGTTGGAGATGAGTGCTGCAGGAGGGATGTCCCAGGGAACAAGGTGTGGTGACTGGTTTGCTTTAACATCCTTTAGTGGCAGAAGATGAATTTCTGATTTGAAGCTCGCTGCTTGACTCAGGCTGCAAAACAGGATATGAATCGTTAGCAGCTGGAGGACTTGATAATTTTGCAGCTAATTTTTCTGCTGCTTTTAATGCTTGATTGATTACCTAATGAATGGCTTCAAATTAAAGTTTAGTTTAAGCTACTCTGCAACTTCCTTTCACAAAACAGTCATCCTTAGAGGTGTAGGACTTGGTATACCTAAGTTCACGTTGGTTGGCCTAGGTTTTGGTTGGCCTAGGTTTTGGGGGATTTCACTTCATTACAAGAGGGATGTGGAGGTGCTGGAGCAAGTGCAGAGGAAGGCAACAAAGCTTGGGGCTTGGAGAATAAAACTTAAGAGGATTTATAAGGTCTTGCAATGACAGGACAAGGGGCAATGGGTTTAAACTGGCAGAGGAAAGATTTACACTGGATGTTAGGAAGAAGTTGTTTGCAGTGAGGGTGGTGAGACACTGGCACAGGTTGCCCAGGGAGGTTGTGGCTGCTCCCTGCCTGGAGGTGTTCAAGACCAGGTTGGAGGAGGCCTTGAGTGAGCTGTGCTAGTGGGAGGTGTCCCTGCCTATGGCAGGGGGTTGGAACTGGATGATCCTTGAGGTCCCTTCCAACCTTACCATTCTATGATTGACTGAGGGAGCTGAGACTGGTTAGTGTGAAAAAGAGGACACTGAGGGGAGACCTCATTGCTGTCTGCAGCTACCCAAAAGGACATTGTGGAGAGGTTAGTGCTGGTCTCTTCTCACAGGTAAATAGTGATGGAACAAGAGGCAATGGCCTCAAGCTGCCACTGGGTAGGTTTAGACTAGATATTAGGAAAAAAAATTCCCAGCAAGAGTGGTCAGGCACTGGAATGAGCTGCTCAGGGAGGTGGTGGAGTCACCCACCCAGGCTGTGTTTAAGGGTGGTTTGGATGTGGTGCTTGGGGCTATGGTTTATGGTGAACCTTGCAGAGTAGGGTTATAGGTTGGGCTTGGTGATCTGAAGGGCTTTGCCAACATGAATGTTTCTGTGATTCTGCCCACTGAGGACTCCTGAGGTTTGTCACTGCAGATTGAATACCTGCCACATCTGGCATTGTTCTCCTTACACCTGCTAGTCCCCCTGGGAGGGTGCTTTGGGGAAGGCAAAGAGGAGAGAACAGAAAGCAACTTGAGAGAGAGGACACAACAGTACTGGAACATCTTGAGAGGAAAATTAAACTCCTTCAGTACTGTTAATGGTGTCCTTCATCTCCATGATGCTGTGGTACATCCTTGACCCAGCTGCTGCTGCTTGTGTCTTTAAATCACAAATTCTTTAAGATTTGGCTGTAGATGATCTCAAAAAGATGACCTCTTTTGAAAGCTAGGTGTTCCAAACTGGTTCTTGCTGGGCTTCAAAATGGTTCTTGTTGGGTGAGGGTGGTGAGACACTGCAACAGGTTGAGCAGGGAGATTGTTGATGCTCCCTCCCTGTAAGTGTTCAAGGCCAGGCTGGATAGGGTCTTGAGCAACCTGGTCTAGTTGAAGGTGTTCCTGCCCATGGTGGGGAGGTTGGAACAACATCATCTCTAAGACACCTTCCAACCTAAACCATTCTACAGTTCTATGATTTTATGATGCTGTTATTCCATGAATAATGTAAAAAAACAACATAATGATATGTAAAGAAAATTAACTTTGCAGCAACCATCACATACAGGTAGTTTTTATAATATCTCCTGTTCTACCACAATGGCCAATTTACACTATCAGCTACTTCAGTCATCACAATCAGGAGGCTAAAATTCAAGGATTTTTTTTTTTTATAGCAGATTTCAAAACACTGTCTGTGGTGTTGTGTGGTGTTTTGGGGGCCCAGGTGCCTTTAGGAAGATCATAAAGACAAAGTTATAGAATCATAGAATGGTAAGGTTGGAAGAGACCTCAAGGATCATCCAGTTCCAACCCCCTGCCATAGGCAGGGACACCTCCCACTAGCACAGGTCACTCAAGGCCTTGTCCAACCTGGCCTTGAACACTTCCAGGGAGGGAGCAGCCACAACCTCCCTGGGCAACCTGTGCCAGTGTCTCACCACCCTCACTGCAAACAACTTCCTCCTAACATCCAGTTTCAAGNATTTAATCTCCATTTCAATTAAAAATGTTAAATGGAACTCCATGCTAATGCAAGCCATGGCAGAAGACCTACAAGTCACCTCGTGCATGGCACAAGACAGTGGCTTTGGGGTCAAGCTGCAATCATCTGGAAAGGGGAGAGATGGGAGAGATGAATCCTGTTGTGTTGTTACAGAACAAAAGCAGAACAGTAACAGGAATATCAAATGTAAGCACTGGGACAAACAGGAGAGTAGAAAAAGGGACAGAGGACAAACCTGAAGTTGAAGATGATTATTTTTTGGTTAATATGACATTGAAGTTAAACATTCCAGACATGCTACTGCAGATCAAGTGCAAAATATTTTAAATACAGGCAGAAGTCTTGGCTGCTTTGTAAGAGGTGCAAGGTGCCACTTTCCATGTTGTGTTTTGTTGCTTTGCTCTCTTGTTTTATGTGTAATTATGCCAGGGTACATTTATTGCTGGGTTTCAGAAAGCAGATTTGTGGCATGAATTAAACATTTCTTGGTGCTCTATCAATAGTGCAGTGGCCAAAATGCAAAAGACAGACTTTTTTGTTGCATGGTAAAGCCAACTGTGGTTAATCCATCCCTGGGCAAATACAGTAGAAGAAATTGGCTCATATTTTGTGTGTCCCTCCCTAACCCCATTCAAAGTTGGGTGCTGTTCTTTTCCTTTCTGACTCAAGGAAGCAGAAATGGTTGGTGGTCTCTTCCCATTTCTCACCTTGTCTTTTCAGTGCCTGTTTTGTTTGGGTTTGCTTTTGCTTGGGTTAGAGAAGGTCATGCTGCACTCTGATGCCATTAGCTAGGTGATGCTTCTTAAAAACCTTCATTTCTGTAGTAAATCTTAGAAATGTCAACTTGAACTCTGGCCAAAGTCCTTTTTGCTGCCCTTCTGTGTTTGCATGTTGGTCTGTCTTGGACTGAAATTACAGTCTCTCTTTTCTTTGCTTACAAGGTTAATGTATGACCCTTCTATCCACTTTGCCATCCTGGTTTGAATTGCAGCTGCAGCAGTTAGTGTGAACATTAGATATATCTGCTTCCCCTCAAACAGCTGGAAGAGCAGAGAAGTCAACTGAACTGTAATATCAAGTTCAACATGAGGCTGCAGTGTGAGTGCAGCCCAGGCAGCAACCGAGTCCTGGGATGCAGCAAGAGCAGTGTGGGCAGCAGGGCAAGGGAGGGGATTCTGCCCCTTTACTCTGCTCTCCTCAGACCCCATCTGGAGTCCTGTGTGCAGTTCTGGAGCCCTCAGCACAGGAAGGACATGGAAGTGTTGGAGCGGGTCCAGAGGAGGCCACAAAGATGCTGAGAGGGCTGCAGCAGCTCTGCTGTGAGGACAGGCTNGGATTCTGTTGGTGTTGCTCTCTTTCTTCAGAGGAATTTGAACAGCTCTCTAGACAAACATTTCTGTCCCAAGCGTTTGTATGTTTTCTGTCAGCACACCACAGTTTTATTTGTATTTGAGATGCTTCCATGAGGTTGAATTTACTTTAAGTGGAACTCCCCTCAAAACCAAAGCTGTTTTTGTGTTCAAGTTGCATCTGTTGGTCAAGCACTCTGGCTACCACTCAGATTCTAGATCCTCTTCTTACAACCTACAGACTGAATACCAGGCTTCCAAGAAAGTCTTGGTGTTAGCCAGGCAGCCTCCAACCTGGAGCTGTGAATTGCACAGCTGCTCTGATCCTCAGTATTTAGCAAAATGATCAATGTGAAAGAAGAGACATCCCTGTGGCAGCTGCTGCTGTTCTGGGTTCTTGGCCAGGATGGCAGCAGAAGTGCACATCAGCATCCTTGGTGCCATACGGCTTGAGACTGTTGTGTCGCACACCATGTGGAGGATGAGAGAGAATAATTTCAGCTGAGTGTTTAGGAGAGGTTGCTGGGTATGTTAGGTGCCTTTGTGTCCTCATATTGACCCTCTCTCTGCAGTGTATCTGCTTAGTTAAATCTTGGCAGCGTGAGGGTGTGTGACATATACTTTTCCTTATATTGGATGAATTAGTCTGGTGAGAATATTATGCCAATAATAAATTTTTCCCTATGACTCCCTCTGCTCGTTCCTCCTCCCTGTTGTGAGCAGGCTTTACATCCTGACATCCCCTTCAAGCCTCTTTACAAATGGCTGAATTAACTTTCTTTTTGTGACTCTTACCCTGCTTGTTAGATGAGATTGGGGTTGTGGTGGAGGCGCCTGTTAGCTAATGACTCGCATTTGATAGCAAATGCCCCATTTAAATGCAAACAAAACACATCCTGCCAAAATGAAAACCAAGTGTATTAAGCAAAGACTGGGCACACAAGGCTTGACTGATGTTCAGAAGTTGTTTGTTGTTGGTTTGGTGTTTTGTTGTGTTTTCCCCCCCCCCTCTCTCTCTGTGAACTCATGTTGAAGTCTAGAATCCGTGAAAGCCAAAAAGGGCCTTGACTCGCTTTGTGTGCCCTCAGGAAGTAGATGTGGCAAAAAGATTTCAAAATTCCCATCCAGCAGCTTCAGAAATGCATCATCTGAAAGAAATGATTTTCACTCTAGAGCAGCAAGTGAACTTTCACACTGAAATTATTCCTTTTGAACTTCTGCATGGTGTGCAGCACAACTGTCTCGAGCCATACGGCACCGAGACAACACCGCCTTGCGGTGCCGTAACCTTTCTGGCTTGGGTTCATACCAACAGCTGTCAGGTTGCTGTCTCTTTTTTTTTTTATTATTCTTTCTATTTTGGTATTGATCATTTAATTGGGAAATGAAAAGATAATTAACATTCTGATATTTCATAGAGTAGTGTTTTACAAACAAGGTGAAACGGAGATGGAGAGGATTCCTGGTGGAAATCACCTGGAGATTGTGCATTTCACTTAACTGCAAATTTGCCTCATAAGTCTTAATGGTTCTGTTCCATATTAAATGAATTTAGTGTCAGCAAATTTTAAGCTATGTGTCTGAAGTGTCTAATGAGTTTATAAGCCACTAGAGAAGATAGGATGCTTTGCTTGCAGCATGGAGCTTAATTTGATATTCAAGGTCAGCACATCAAACTTCTTAATCAGGATCATAATGAGGAAAACATTTCTACTCAAGTAAAGGAGCAGAAAACAGGGACAGTACAAGTAGGAGCATTTATGCAGCTGATTAACATGTTCTTGTTTTAGTCTTCTGTCTGAGTTGAACCAAAACCTCTGAGCTCCCTTCCTTTTAAAGTAGTGCATTAAAATATAGGGGTGGGGGGAGGGGTGGGAAATTACCTTAATTTCCAAGGGACTGGTAAATGGATGTGGAACCATTTCATTCCATTTGATTTAGCAAGGTGCCGAAGTTCTGGTGCCCTGCGTTTCAAATGGAAGCCTTCAAGATTGAATGCATTAAAATGTTTCCTGAAGTTCTGTCACAATAGAAGCAATCTGAAAGAACTTGAGGAATGCTTTGCAGCAGAGCTGGGAGCTGCTTTGGGGAATTAGCCAAGGCATTCTGTTTACATTAGCAAATGAAGATAAGAACTTCTCGAGTCTTTAGCAGCGCAGTTAAAATCTCAGTCCTTGGGGCACTCCTTTTGATGGAAAAAAAACCCAAGTCTGATGCTTTAATAATTTTATTTGTAGAGTTGATAACAGGAATTGCTTCTGTCTTCCCTAACTGATGACCAAGGGCTGAAGCAATAGTGCCAAACCATAGCTGCTGCTCCCGAGCGCTTGGGGCGTTTGACCTTCACTCTGCCCTTCAGCCTGGGTGGCTTTGGCTCTGTATCCTCAGACTGTATAAGAGGAGCGTCCCAAATTATTCCAATCTGAGATACTGTCAATATGTCCTCAGCTCCAACCCTACTGGGGAGTTTTAAACTTCTTTCTGACACATAATGGATATCCCTGTTTAAACAGCCCTTAAAATTCTGGGGAGATAGACAAATCCGGCAGAAAATCAATAGTGCATTGCTAGTGGCTCTATTTATTAATTTCAACACAACCCAGGGCACTGGGAGGTGAATATCAAAGGCCAGGTTCTTTAGTACATTATACAAGTAATATCTTCAGGGGGTGGGGGCTAATCTGAAAGTCTCTTGTTGGATAAATATCTCCAGAAGGTCTATCAACTGAATTCTGTTCCTTTTGAAGTCTGAGCTACCTCTGCGCGGCTTAGAGCCTAACGTGGGCTTCTAGGCTGATATTTCTGTGGATTTCTGTAAAAGTAGGGTTTTTTTTATCCTTATTTATTTATTTATTACAAGTGGGATATGGATGTGTTGGAATGTGTCCAGAGGAGGGCCATGAGGATGATCAGAGGGCTCATAGGAGCACCTGTCCTATGAGGAGAGACTGAGGGAGTTGGGGGTGTTCAGTCTGGAGAGGGGAAGGCTCTGAGGTAACCTTATTGAATCATAGAATCATAGAATAGTAAGGTTGGAAGGGACCTCAAGGATCATCTAGTTCCAACCCCCTGCCATAGGCAGGGACACCTCCCACTAGTACAGGTCACTCAAGGCCTCGTCCAACCTGGCCTTGAACACCTCCAGGGAGGGAGCAGCCACAACCTCCCTGGGCAACCTGTGCCAGTGTCTCACCACCCTCACAGCAAACAACTTCCTCCTAACATCCAGTCTAAATCTCCCCTCTGCCAGTTCAAACCCATTGCCCCTTGTCCTGTCATTGCAAGACCTTGTCAATAGTCCCTCCCCAGCCTTCCTGTAGGCCCCCTTCAGATACTGGAAGACTGTGGACTTTCTGTATCTGAAGGGGGCTACAAGAAAGCTGGGGAGGGACTTTTTAGGATGCCAGGTAGTGATAGGGCTGGGGGGAATGGAACAAAGCTAGAAATGGGTAGATTTGGCCTGGCTGTTAGGAAGAACTTCACCATGAGGGTGATGAGACCCTGGAGCGGATTGCCCAAGGAGGTGGTGGAAGTCTCATCCCTGGAGGTGCTTAAGGTCAGGCTGGATGAGGCTGTGTGAGGTGTCCTTGGCCATGGCAGGGGGATTGGAACTAGATGATCCTTGTGGTCCCTTCCAACCCTGACTGATTCTATGTTTCTGTTTCTCTGAAATGAATGTTTAGAAGACACAGCCCTTGAGTGTGGTCCTGGTGTCAGTGATTCTCTACAATCTTTCTAGGAAAGGCAGTGAGAAGTCCGATCCATAGAAATATTTCCTTTCATTTATTGGGCTTTCTGATGTGTCTCAGAAATAAAGATTTAAGAAAAGCTGCTTCAGTAAGTATATTTATATTGAGAATAAATCTATTTTATCACAGTGCAGGCCATTATTGCTCAGCATGGGTGTCCGCTCTAAATTGGCAATAGCTTGGGGCAGCTTTTAAATGGTGATTATGAAGATATTAAAGCCTGGCACTCTCCTGAAAATAAGTGTGGAAGGATGACACCACCTTACTTCCTGCATGTATTTACAGTCCAACATGCTGATGGCAGAAACTAAAATAGATTCTGGTTGCTGATAGCTCTGCAGTCAGCAGGTCCCTGGAAATGGGAGTTGGGTCTTTTCTCAGGGCTAAGCAAATCCACCCAAAGTCATTAGGAATGCTCTGATAGCAGGATCTTCATGGCCAGTAATGCATTCAGCAAGGGAGGGGGGAAAAAAAAAAAGGAGGGGGAGGAGGTGTGTTTAGATTCAAAAAGAAATTGCTAGGCTGACTGAAATCAATGGGAGGAAGCCAATAAACTGATCAAGATAAATCCTAAGATCTCCTGGGAATGAGGCAATCTCCTGGGCAGCTCCTAGAGCACTGTGTTTGTATAAAGAGATAGCATTCCAAAAAGTGCTGGTAGGAGGGAAGTACACTTTATAGTGCAAAAATATACAGTTGTAGGGGGAAAATGGATTTTGGAGGGGTTTTAATTTGATGTATTTTTTTTTTCCAAATGCAAAATTCTAATCTGATTTTTTTTTTTTAAGGGAATTTTATGCAGAGCCTAATCAGTAGTGCATAAGACTGTGAAGGAGAAATAAGCCTTGAAGTAACAACTGGCTATTTTGATATGTTCCTAGACCTGTTCCAATGTGCTGAGTGGGGACAGAATGGGACCTCTTGGGATCGTGGTGGCTAGCCAGACTTGTCTGTTTTATTGGGAGTTCAGGTTAGCTGGATCAGTCTGGGCAGTTGAGTCCAATTTTCTACTGCCATAGGTCAGTCATGTCATAGAAGTGCTTACAGACTTTTGTTTTCAGTCTACTGTTGTAGTTACAATTTCTTTCTCTTCCCTGTGCTGTTTTGTGAAGCAGTGAGCAGAGATGCAGGATGTCTCTGAGTCCTCTTGCCTGGCCAGTGCAGGGAATGTGGTTCCCTTCTCTAGCCTTCAAGAGTTTACTAAGAAGCTTTTCCAAGTCTAAGAGTTTCTTATTTCCAGTAGAACTGATTGAAGCAGGCACAGGAGCTGGCAATGCAGAAACTTCCTTCTCCCATTCAATCAAATAATCACAGAATCATAGAATGGATTGGAAGGGACCTCCAAAGGTCATCCAGTCCAACCCCCTCTGCAGTCAGCAGGGACATCCTCAACTCAATCNATAGCCCAGGTGGCTGAAATGAGCTCCAGGTGCATGGACATCATTCATGGCTTCAGTTAATCTCCTGAGCTGCTTCCCCTGGCTTCTGCTTTCTATTTAACCGAAGCTGCTGGTATGTGCCTATTGGTGTTCATAAATTGTTTTTAATAGTTATTTACATTGGATTTTAAAAATGCTGCTTTGTGGCTCTCTGAGGACACTGCTGTGGAGCTGTGCAGAGTATCAGCTGTCACAGCAACTTTTGCTGTCCCCACGTTGCTTGAGATTTAAGCTCATTCTCGTGCCTCATTCCCAGGTTAGGGAAACTACTTGTCATGGGTACAGAAGGGGTGACTTGCTCTGTAGCTGTTACTGCAAATGTTAGCTTAGTGATTCTGAAATAATTAGAGTTGTCATGCTGCAGCCATCTTAGAAACTTTTGGGTTATCCCATTGTCTTGCTTCAGTGTATTGAAAGTGAAAACCTGTAGAATCATAGAATGGTTTAGGTTGGAAGGGACCTCAGAGATCATCTAGTTCCAACCCCCTGCCATAGGCAGGGACACCTCACATGAGAACAGGGTGCTCAAGGCCTCATCCAACCTGGCCTTGAACACCTTCAGGGATGTTGTGGTTCTGGAAGACTATTACAAGGTCTCATGGAAGCCTTCTCTTTTCCAGCCTGCAGAGCCCCAGCTCTCATAGTCTGTCCTCATAGGAGAGGTGCTCCAGCCCTCTGATCTTTGAGAGTTTTCTCTGTTAGTGTAACAGTTCAGCCTGGAGAAGAGAAGGTTTCCAGGAGACCTTAGAGTAGCCTTCCAGTATCTGAAGGGGGCCTACAGGAAGGCTGGGGAGGGACTATTGACAAGGTCTTGTAATGACAGGACAAGGGGCAATGGGTTTGAACTGGCAGAGGGGAGATTGAAACTGGATGTTAGGAGGAAGTTGTTTGCAGTGAGGGTGGTGAGACACTGGCACAGGTTGCCCAGGGAGGTTGTGGCTGCTCCCTCCCTGGAGGTGTTCAAGGCCAGGTTGGAGGAGGCCTTGAGTGACCTGTGCTAGTGGGAGGTGTCCCTGCCTATGGCAGGGGGTTGGAACTAGCTGATCCTTGAGGTCCCTTCCAATGTTACCATTCCATGCTAGGACAAGGAGCAATGGCTTCAAACTAGGGAATAACAAACTTAGATTGGATGTTAGCAACAAGTTTTGCACCATGAGGGTAGTGGAACACTGGAAGAGGTTGCCCAGGGAGGTGGTTGGGGCCACATCCCTGGAGTTATTCAAGGTGAGGCTTGACAGGGCTCTGGGCAACCTGATCGAGTTGAGGATGTCCCTGCTGACTGCAGAGGGGGTTGGACTGGATGACCTTTGGAGGTCCCTTCCAATCCATTCTATGATTCCATATTAAAACCATAGCACAAGCTATCTAATCTAGAAGAAACTGCCCATGAGGTTTTTGCTGCATTATTTCAATATTATTCCATTCCTGTTGTTGGCAAAGTCCTGTTCACCTTTTGGCTTCCATGCTTGATCTCTTGTGTTATGTGAGTGTAAATTCAACGTGGACAGTTTCATGGATGTTGTAGATACTGCCACTTAAGATGCAGAAGTAAACTATCAAACTGGTTCAATCTGATTTTATACTGTCTAGTGAAGGTCAGCTGCCAGTACAGTGAAAATGGATTTATTGTCATGTGAAATAAAACCATAAAACCTATCATGTGATAGGGGTTTTTAGAACCAGATTTGAAGTTTGAATCTTGAGCTTTCTAAGTAGTGTAGCTTCATGATCTATTCATGTGGTTGTGTGCATAAAATCATCTTAAAACTATATATGGATTGGGTCAAGTTTGGTCAAAGAAGAGTCTTGGTGAAATACAGTAGAGAAGGAAGCCATGCATGAGAAACAAGCTTTACTCCACTTAGCAGCTCCTCTGCACAAAAGCTGTGTCCACTTTTTCAGCTGTGGGGTGTGGGCATAGCACTCCTGTGAGAAAATGATGAATGGATAATGGAGAAGTTCTGTGCTACCAAGGCAGGAAATCTCACTCTAGTCCTTGTTCTTTTAAAAATAATACAGAGTCACAGAATGGCAAGGTTAGAAGGGACCTCAAGGATCATCCAGTTCCAACCCCCTGCCATAGGCAGGGACACCTCCCACTAGCACAGGTCACTCAAGGCCTCCTCCAACCTGGCCTTGAACACCTCCAGGGAGGGAGCAGCCACAACCTCCCTGGGCAACCTGTGCCAGTGTCTCACCACCCTCACAGCAAACAACTTCCTCCTCACATCCAGTCTAAATCTCCCCTCTGCCAGTTCAAACCCATTGCCCCTTGTCCTGTCATTGCAAGACCTTGTCAATAGTCCTTCCCCAGCCTTCCTGGAGGCCCCCTTCAGATACTGGAAGGCTACTCTAAGGTCTCCTTCTCTTCCCCAACTCTCTCAGCCTGTCCTCATAGCAGAGCTGCTGCAACCCTCTGAGCATCTTCATGGCCCTCCAGGAAGGCCTTATGCATGTGGAGTGGGGTTTTTTTGGTGCTTGTTAGGGTTTTTTCTTGACTTTAAGTGGCTTCTCTTTGCCAGCTGGACAGCATAGATATATATAACTCTGTAGCAGAGTTTATTGTTTTATTTGGAAATCCAATTTACAAGAGTAAATCACTTCTTAATGCAGGGCTTGAATTAGCATCTTTTTTTCTGTGATATATTTGGCCATGCAAATGCTGTGTTCTAGTTTATGGTATCAGAATACCTGTTAAATACATTTTTATCTTCCCCTTCCCTGGAAAAGTCGTTGTTATCTGAAATACACTACTTCTTTTGTTGAGGACAGAACTTATTTAAGACCTTTTCATTTCCAATAATTTATTGCATATAAATCTTTGCTTATAACTTGGTGAAGCCTTCAGGCTGGAGGCATTATTAGAAGAAGAGTTATGGCAAGCCATCAGGTTTTTTTTTTTTATGTGCTCCTAATAAATGGAACTAGGCCAGCTAAGGGTATAAAAAAGTCAATACATGAGAAGGGGAGACATGAAGCCAGTGGATGGTATTTGTGTTCTATCTGAACAGAAAACAGTGCACACATAACAGCTCAAATAAAGTTTGCTGTGTGTCTGAGCACAGAATCAACTCAGTAAAAGGAAAATTCTTGTGCTGGGTGAATTCTTATTTCTTTCTTTTTTTTTTTCCCAGTAGCCCAAGGAGTGCATATGGGTCAAATGGTTGTGTTCCAATGCAATTGGTTATCTTCTGTTTCAGATAGAGAAATACCTCTTTGACCTAGGTTTGCAGGAAGCTCAGTTCACTCTGCTGTTGAATTGTGGATGTAATTTGTCACAAATATGGTTGAAATGACAGTGACTGCATGAAGCAGCTTTCCCACATACAAAAATCAGTGCATTGGTTGTACAGGGGTGGTTTTCATGTTCAGTCTCACTCCATCAAGCTGTCTGATGCCAGTTCCAGGGCTTACAATTCAAACCTGAACAGTTGCTGCAGAGTGGCAGGTGAAAAGAGCTGGCTTGAAGGAAGGGTAGCCAGAGAGCAGCCAGGATTACAGAGCTGTGAGGTTATAAGACACAAGTCAGATTCCACATCCATATATATCTGTATATTAAAAAAAAAACACACAGAGAGCAACAAAACAACCTTTCTCTCCAAAACTGCTCCCCCTGAATCATGAAATGGTTTGGAATGGAAGACACCATAAAGGTAGAACTATAGGTTGGAAAAGATTTTTAAGAGCATGAAGTCCAACTTGCAATTGAGTGTTGCCATGACAGGACAAGGGGCAATGGGTTTGAACTGGCAAAGGGGAGATTTAGACTGGATGTTAGGAGGAAGTTGTTTGCAGTGGGGGTGGTGAGACACTGGCACAGGTTGCCCAGGGAGGTTGTGACTGCTCCCTCCCTGGAGGGGTTCAAGGCCAGGTTGGATGAGGCCTTGAGTGACCTGTGCTAGTGGGAGGTGTCCCTGCCTATGGCAGGGGGTTGGAATTAGATGATCCTTGAGGTCCCTTCCAACCTTACTATTCTATGATTCTATGAATTGTTAAGCCAGCACCGCCAAGCCCACCACTAAACCATGTCCTCAAGTGTCACAACTGCACATATTTTAAATGCCCCTGGGGATGGTGATTCCATCACTTCCCTGAGCAGCAGTTCCAGTGCTTGACAACCCTTTTGGGGAAGAAATACACAATCTAGTTGCAACCCCCTCTGCCATGGATACCTTCTACTAGAGCAGGTAACTCAAAAGTCCCATCTAACTTGGCCTTGAGGACTTCCAGGGATAGGGCACCCACAGCCTTTCTGGGCAACCTGTTCCAGTGGCTCACCACTCTCACAGCAAAGAATTTCTAAAGCACAGCTGTCTTCCTGAAGGCTTCTCCCACCACTTACAAGCCTAAAATTTATAGGTCACATGCTCTGATTCTCCAGTAAGAGCAACAATTAAGAGAGTTCAGTGCCTGTGCAGCTGTGTCAGGGATAAAATCAGTCCTGGGGAGCATACAAATTCGCTTGATTTGTGGTGCAAAAGTCCCATGGGAGAGCTCTAGCCAAGGCTGTGTCCTCCTTTGTCACATTGCTGCATGATACTGGGAAGAGAACCAGCTCCTAAAAATGCTGCTGGCTGCATTTGTTGAGTTTCACAGATTGTTTATACCACTTGAGGATGTAGAATCATAGAATGGTAAGGTTGGAAGGGACCTCAAGGATCATCTAGTTCCAACCCCTTGGCATAGGTCCCCCTTGCACCCATCACTGACACTGTGTCAGGGTAACTGAGCCATTTGTATGTCCTGGGGTTCAGATGCAGCTTCTGCTCATCACCTGTCACAGCAAATGAACCCCAGCTTTGTTTTTAGTGGGAGTGAAAGGAGCTGGAAAATTCCTAATTCTCAAAATTCATGATAGTAGATAGATTTTTTTTTTTTTGATGTTTTGTTTCTTGTGAAAAATGTTTGTGTATGTTTGTAAATGCAAGAACAGGAGCACCAGGGACAGCCTCAGCACAAATCATAGAATCATAGAATGGTAACGTTGGAAGGGACCTCAAGGATCATCTAGTTCCAATCCCCTGCCATAGGCAGGGACACCTCCCACTAGCACAGGTCACTCAAGGCCTCATCCATCCTGGTCTTGAACACCTCCAGGGAGGGAGCAGCCACAACCTCCCTGGGCAACCTGTGCCAGTGTCTCACCACCCTCACTGTAAAGAACTTCCTCCTAACATCCAGTCTAAATCTTCCCTCTGCCAGTTCAAACCCATTGCCCCTTGTCCTGGCATTGCAAGACCTTATCAATAGTCCCTCCCCAGCCTTACTAATGCAATTAGTAGCTGTGGCAGAGTTCAAAGCTTGTGGTGTTCAAGTATGAAAAGAGCACAGAGAAAATCAAAAGAAACTTCTATTTGAATTCTTAGAATCATAGAATCAGTCAGGGTTGGAAGGGACCACTAGGATCACCTAGTTCCAAACCCCCTGCCACGGGGTTGGAAAATGCTAGGGGGGGGGAAGGACAAAACAGAAACAGTGCCAGTAGTAATTTCAGTCTGGCACCAGGGAAGGTCAAAAGAGTGGTGTGAGGATGCCACCCACCTGTGTCTCCTCAAAGCAGGGTCATGCTCTTAAGAGGGATGCTCTGTCTGAGACACTGCCTGAAAAGAAAGATGGATGTGGCAGTGCTGGCTTAAATTTTCAAGCAGGTCATATTTCTTTTTTTCCTTAAAAAAAAAAAAAAAAAAAGGTAATTACTGGTGAAGTAAAGGATGGATTCAGGCATCCAGAGGTTTAAAATGACATGAAGTATTTGGTGCTGCTATTATAGGAGATGATTTATCCTGGTGGATCTGGAAGGCTGCTGCAATGAAAATATTTCTGGTTACTCTTACTGCTTACTATGCACGAAATCCCTGAAAGAAAAATATCTGAACCATCCCAAAAAGCAATATTGGAAAGAAACCCACCTCTGAGGACAGGCTACAAGAGTTGGGGCTCTGCAGCCTGGAGAAGAGAAGGCTTCAAGGAGACCTTAGAGTAGCCTTCCAGTATCAGAAGGGGGCCTACAGGAAGGCTGGGGAGGGACTATTGACAAGGTCTTGCAATGACAGGACAAGGGGCAATGGGTTTGAACTGGCAGAGGGGAGATTGAAACTGGATGTTAGGAGGAAGTTCTTTGCAGTGAGGGTGGTGAGACACTGGCACAGGTTGCCCAGGGAGGTTGTGGCTGCTCCTTCCCTGGAGGTGTTCAAGGCCAGGTTGGAGGAGGCTTTGAGTGACCTGTACTAGTGGGAGGTGTCCCTGCCTATGGCAGGGCGTTGGAGCTGGGTGAGGGGATGAAGTCCCTTCCAATCCAAACCATTTTATGATTCTAACCTGCCATTTAATTCACACTCTCACGCTCTCAACTTGCTTTTAACTTTTGGAGGATGATTGAGTGCTTAGTGAGACATCTAAAGTGAGATCTTGAAGATTCTAATGACTGGAGCCAGGTTGGACAAGGCCTTGAGTGCCCTGTTCTAGTGGGAGGTGTCCCTGCCTATGGCAGGGGGTTGGAACTAGGTGATCCTTGAGGTCCCTTCCAACCTTACCATTTTATGATTCTATGTGTGGTGTCTTGCAGTCTGTGTCCTTCTCTTCATTCTGACTGGCTTGGTGATTTGTTTTTTTTCCCTTGAGAAATTCCAGTTAACTACAAAGAATATTTTATGCAGGAGCCCTCCCCAGCGCTTTCACTCAGCGGTTAGAACTGTAAGCTGCAGACCTGTAATTGAAGCAAAGGCAAGATTATTTGGCTGGTTACCCATTTCCACAATGAGAGGTTTCCTTGCTGTGTGTGAAAACTAAATGATAATGTTTAAGTCACGACTGCAGCTTGGCAGCCTTTGAATCTGGATGTGCAGAGCTTTCCTCAAGGTAATATCAGAGCCTCGCCGCGTAAAGCAGTAATTGATGTGCCTGATCCGTGAGTGAACTCTGCAAGGTGTAAGATGAATAGCAATGAAATTGCAAAAGCTGCAGTAATGAGGCAGGCTGTATTTTAGGCTGTTTAACTAGGAGTGTGCAGCTGCCAGATTGCACTGACTTAAGGATGCCCTTTCCCGTGCAGCACAGCCTAGGTAAACGCCAAACGCCAATTTTGTCTGTTTCAAACAGACCTTCAAACTGCTGTCTCAGGGCAGAGATTTTACAAATTGTTTTGTACATATATTGTATTAAAAAGATTATTTTATTTTTTCCTTCCTTTTCATAAATCCTTCTTCATAGCAAAAAAAAAAAAGTCTGTATTCAGATTGCTCAGTATTCAGACTGTTGCTGATGTGTTTTTTCTTACCAAGTTGCAGGATGTATTCCTGTGTGTAACAAAACAGGTTTCTTAAACTTATTTAAGGTCTTAAAAAGAACAACCATAGCCTGGGATGCATCAAAAGAAGTGACCAGCAGGGTAAGGGAAGTGATTCTCCTTTTTGCTCTGCTCTTGTGCGATGCTACCTGGAGTACTGTGTTCAGTTCTGATGCCTCCCAGTGTAAGAGGGGCATGGAGCTGATAGAGTGGGTCCAGAGGAGGGCTGTGAAGATGATCAGAGGGCTGGAGAAACTCCCCTATGGGGATAGGCTGAGAGAGTTGGGGCTGGTTAGCCTGAAGGAAGGAAGGCTCCAGGGAGACCTTAGAACAGCCTTCCTGTGCCTGAAGGGGACCCACAAGAATCATAGAATCATAGAATGGTAAGGTTGGAAGTGACCTCAAGGATCATCCAGTTCCAACCTCCTGCCATAGGNTTGCAGGAAGCTCTGCAAAATAACTCACTTTAAACAAGGGCTGTACAATGTCAGATTCAGAATTTCATGTTCAATCATTCTCATCCCTGACCAATATAGTTCAGATTTGAAGTTATAGCTTTGCTTACTACTTGACAGGACACACTTCACTTGAAAAGCACCTTTCCTTGACAGTAACTGCTGAAAAATATCCCTAGGACTATGTCAGGAGTTGCTGTCCAGCTGGTTTCACTGTGACAGGGCTGGAGGTTAGCAGATACTTCATCATTTTAGTCTGGTGCTTAAGGTGCTGTGGTGGAATGTATTAGACATACTGCCAAGTCACATAGGTGGTGTGGAATGGAACTTTCTCTTCTGCCTTTACAAATTCTCAGCAGTGAAACTGCACATGAAACCATGATGTGAAAGCAGAAAATTGAGAGGGATCAACAATATCAGTGCTGATGGGTTGAGCAGAGTTTTGGCAACAGAAGCAAAGTGGGTATTTAATCCTTAAGTTCCTCTGTTTCCCTGTCCTCTACACACAGCTTCAGCCCTGGCAGCACTGCTGACTTGGGATTTCTTTGTAACAAATGGAGGCGAGAGGAAGGAGAGGTTCTGTTGCTGGAGATCAGAGACAGAATCAGAGAATCATAGAATGGTAAGGTTGGAAGGGACCTCAAGGATCAGCTAGTTCCAACCCCCTGCCATAGGCAGAGACACCTCCCANCATTGCCTTCTGGAGGTGGTGAGAAAGCAGCATGCAGCAGTCCTGGATGGTGGTGGTGGGGGGAGAAGGAGTGATGGGCTATTACAGCTTGGATCTGAGGGGCGGTTGGAGTTAAAAGGGTCATGAAGTTTATGCATTATTGACAGAATACTCCTAATGACTCCTTAGGAGCTATTCTACAGTGATATGTGAAGGTCTTAGTTGGGGATGATTTAATTTATGAATCATTTCTGTGATGGGTTGCCTGCTCTGTCAGAGTGGCTGCTGCACTAAGGCACTGTTCTTAATTCATTGTGAAAGATTTTATGCAAAGTAATTGCTGTAAAACAGCCACTCTTCAGAATGAAATAATGGGGATGCTTCCCCCCCACCTTTCCTGCTAGTGAAAGCTTTTTTTTTTTTTTTGGTTCATATTATGAGCAACATTCAGTTTGTGAAGGGCTTTGCTAAGGAGCAGCATAGCTAAAAGAAAGGAGCTTCTGAGGTGGCAAATGTTTTTTGCACTTTGAGGTCTGATCTTTCAGGTTTCCAGCTTGCTGCTTGTCTAATGAAGTCTCATGCTAATTCAGGCAACATATTGAAATTCTCCTTTTGCAAATCCTCCTGAGGAATTCAGGAGTTGGTTGTAAAATATCAGAGGTGAAATTTAATTTTTTTTTTTTATTTTATTATTATTTGGGTGGTTTTCCTGTAGAGTCTCAAGAGAGGCTTGTAATCTGTCTCTGCCTTTCTCTTCTTGCTGCAAAACAAAGCTGCCTGTGCTTCCCTTTTTTTCAGAGAAAGTGAAAAATCACTTTCTTGAGCAATGGAAAATGAAGGAACTTTTAGCTTTTACAGGATATGGAGCTCCAGAAAAGTTTAAATGAGTTCAGAAGGACTAGGCAAATTGTGTGCTCAGCAGCAACAGTTGTATCCTGTGGCCCAGATGCACTTTTAGTCTCAGAAAATCCCAATGGACTTTGAAGAGAGGAGAGAACTTCTTCCTCTCTCTCCCAATGTGCTGAGTTCTCAGGTGTTAGCCAGCCAGGGATGCTGAACCAGGTCAGACTGTGATCATCAGGCACACTTTGAGTAACTTCTTTTCTCCTCATGTTTCAACTAAGTTTTTCCTGGCAGAGACAGAGCACGCTGGCAGTGTGTGGTTAGAGGTCTGCTCTTCAGGGCATTGAGGAGATCTTCTCCTCAGACCTTAGAGTAGCCTTCCAGGCTCTGAAGGGGGCCTACAGGAAGGCTGGGGAGGGACTATTGACAAGGTCTTGCAATGACAGGGCAAGGGGCAATGGGTTTGAACTGGCAGAGGGGAGATTGAGACTGGATGTTAGGAGGAAGTTGTTTGCAGTGAGGGTGGTGAGACACTGGCACAGGTTGCCCAGGGAGGTTGTGGCTGCTCCCTCCCTGGAGGGGTTCAAGGCCAGGTTGGAGGAGGCCTTGAGTGACCTGTGCTAGTGGGAGGTGTCTCTGCCTATGGCAGGGGGTTGGAACTGGATGATCCTTGAGGTCCCTTCCAACCTTACCATTCTATGATTCTCCATCCAGGAACAGTGAGCCCCAGAATGAGCTGTATTAATGTGGTACAAGCTTAATTTATTCAGCTCCTCGGGGAGGGGGGTGAGTTGCTAGTCATTATTGAGAGAGAGCATAAACACAGGAATCCAAGGCATGGTTTTGATAGTTACTTTCAAAATTGTAATTCCTTCATTCTGCTTTCTTAATTCAAAGCAGAGATGAAATTGTAATATATTCTTCTGGGAAACACAAAAATGGATTCCTCTGGGTTGAAAAAAATTCAAGCGTGAGTTTAAAAATAACTCCAGTAATCCTTTTTCTTTCCATTAATATGTCCTATTTTTGAAGTCTAGAGATGAGATCTTGAAGTTTTTCCCCCATTTCCCCTCCCCCTTCTCTCCAATAAATGGATGAATAACTTAAAAGTGCAATCCCAGAAATATTGTAAGAGGGTACAAGCTCCTCTGCCTTGGACAAGATTGATGAGGTTAGCCTGACTGGCAAGTGTGCAGTTTACATACTAATAGCAAGAAGAGTGTCTTGCAGGGAGAAAATACATTGCAGAGTAAGTGTGGAATGTTTATTAGCCCTAGTAAAGTGCAGCAGAGACAGTACAAATGATGTAAGAGGAATGTGGTGCAGGAAATATAAGACATTAGATCAGGCATATGTATTTCTTGGCCAAAACCCCTTTGCTTTATAATCAGTCCATAAGGACTCTGTGCAGACAGATGTCACATTCAGCATCTTTGCCTTGTGCTGGGGTCCACAGAGATGCAGCAGCTCTCCCCCAAACCATCCCCATGGCTCCAGAAATCAAGGGTGGGTAAGACCTCGTAAGCAAGCTCTAAGGCGACCCATACTTGGTTTCAGGGGCTGTGTGGGTCACTGTTGGGTACCAGAGCACAGGCATCTCTGTGTGTGTGCATGGTTTGTGTTCTTGTAGGTGCTCATTGCTCAGCTGGTTCTTCCGGGGGCTTGGCCACTGTCTGCTGAGGGGACAGGGAAACAGGCTGCAGAAAAGCATGGGGGAGGACATGGAACTGTTGGAATGAGACCAGAGGAGGCCATGAAGATGCTCAGAGGGATGCAGCAGCTCTGCTATGAGGACAGGCTGAGAGAGTTGGGGCTCTGCAGCCTGCAGAAGAGAAGGCTTCCAGGAGACCTTGGAATGGCCTTCCAGGATCTGAAGAGGGTCTACAAAAAGCCTGGGGAGGGACTGTTGACAAGGACTTGTAATGACAGGACGAGTAGTAATGGGTGTAAACTGGCAGAGGGGAGATTGAAACTGGATGTTAGGAAGAAGTTAGGGTGAAGTGAGGGTGGTAAAACACTCCAGGTGTTAGGAATAACTTAGGAAAGAAGAGATTGGTGAGACACTGGCACAGGTTGTCCAGGGAGGTGTTGGAGCACAGAATCACAGAATGGGATCTTCGATCACATTCTGTGATTCTGTTCTCCACAACCTCCCTGGAGGTGTTCAAGGCCAGGTTAGATGAGGCCTTGAGCAACCTGATCTGGTGGGAGATGTCCCTGCCTATGGTGGGGGATTGGAACTAGTTGATTTATGAGGTCCCTTCCAACCTAAACCATTCTATGAAAGGTGTGTTATAGCAGGGCACAATTCAGGAGAGAATGAGAGAATTGTGTCATCTTGGTCTGGAAAAGAGCAGGCTGAATCATAGAGTCATAGAATGGTAAGGTTGGAAGGGACCTCAAGGATCATCCAGTTCCAACTCCCTGCCACAGGCAGGGACACCTCCCACTAGCACAGGTCACTCAAGGCCTCATCTAACCTGGCCTTGAACACCTCCAGGGAGGGAGCAGCCACAACCTCTTGGGCAACCTGTGTGAGTGTCTCACCACCCTCACTGCAAACAACTTCCTCCTAACATCCAGTCTAAATTTCCCCTCTGCCAGTTCAAACCTATTGCTCCTTGTCCTGTCATTACAAGACCTTGTAAATAGTCCCTCCCCAGCCTTCCTGCAGCTCCCTTCAGATACTGGAAGGCTCCTTTAAGGTCTCCTGGAAGCCTTCTCTTCTGCAGGCTGCAGAGCCCCAACTCTCTCAGCCTGTCCTCATAGCATAGCTGAGGGGGGGATCTCATCAGTGCTCATCAATATTTAAAGGGTGGGTGTCAAGAGGATGGGACCAGTCTTTATTCAGTGGTGCCCAGTGACAGGACAAGGGGTAATGAGCACAAACTTGAATACAGTGAGCTCTATCTAAACATGAGGAGGAACTTTAAGGGTGAGCCAGCACTGGAGCAGGCTGCCCACTGAGGTGGTGGAGTCTCCATCTCTGAAGAGATTCCAAACCTTCATGGATGTGTTCCTGTGTGACCTTCCCTAGGTGAATCTGCCTTGGCAGGGGGGTTGGACTCGATCTCCAAAGGTCACTTCCAACCTGTGAAAAGTGAATTTCTGTAAAATGGAGATTCTTACACAAAGCACTGTGTGTATGACAAGCAGACAACACTTTTGCCTTTTTGGTTTTTTTTTTCCCTGCAATGAATTTTATGACAATGAAAAGTTGTATGAGTTGTAAGAGCCCTTTTGAGGTAGCAAAGACTAAGCTTGCTATTTACTGGTGAAGAGGAAAAGCAGGGAGGCTTTAAAATCCTGCTCTCCTTTTTATCATACCAGTCATAAATCTGAGGGAGATTTTAAGGCAGAGTGACTGGAAAGAAAATGAAATCTCTCCCTGCTGCTTGAGAGATGGTTTATATTTTTGTAGAAAGCACCTTGGCTTCACTGGTTTGACTTTCTTTGTAGAAATAGGAAGGACTTTTGCTTCCTTTGCAGTTTTACATAACCTACCTTCATCATTTTAGTCTTAACTGTAGTTTTGGAAAGTGGAAATCACATTTTGGTTTATGCTGTAGCTACTTTCCCCCCTAGATTTTCTTCTTGAAGGGCAGAAAACTCAAATTAGTTTTCCTTTTGAGAATGTTGGTTTTATACAAGAATTCCATCAAGAAATATCTTACAGTAATGACTTTTTTTGATCTTCCAGTGCCAAAATGTCATTGTTTAAGCTTGCTGGACAAATTGTTCAAGTTGTTATTCAGCACAACTGAAGACTTAAGTTGCCATTTATCAAGTAGGAATGGAAATTTCCAACCAGCTGTGGTTTTATCCATGGCAAATCAAGGGTAAAACTGGCAGGAAGCCACATGAGTCTGTGATACTGTTATTGAAGAAGTTTGGGTTTTTTTTTCCCCAGTGAATGCTGCTTTTCTAGTTTCCTGTGGAATTCATAGATTCATAGAATGGTTTTGGTTGGAAGGGACCTTAAAGATCACCTGAATCCATCAACCCTGCCATAGGCAGGGGCACCTTCCACTAGATTTCCAATGCTTCATCCAACCTGGCCTTGGACACCTCCAAGTCCATGACCTCCCTGTGCAACCTGTTCCAAACTTAATGTAAAAAATTTCATCCTAATCTCCAGTCTTAAATCTACTCTTCTCAAGCTTCAATCCATTCCCTCTCATCCCATCACTACAAGCCCTTGCAAAAAGTGCCTTGCCAGCTTTCTTCAGGTCATTCTAAGGTCTCCCTGGAGCCTCATTTTCTCCAGGCTGAACAATCCCAACTCTTTCAGCCTGTCCCCATGGGAGAGGTTTTCCAACCTTCTTATCTTTGTGGCCTTTCTCTGGACCCACTGCAACAGCTCCATGGGAGCAGCAGAGCTGAGTGCAGTGCTCCAGGTGGCATCTCACGAGAGAAAATCCAGGTTACTTTTTCTCCTGGTTGTGGATCTGAGTACATTTACCTGTGCAGTTGTTGCTCTTGGAATTAATTATTCCAATGAATCATGGATTTGGTGCCCCTTGGTAGGACACAATCATGGATTTGGTGCCCCTTGGTGGGACACAAGAAATCAGCCCTTTGCTACAGCAAATCCATTCCATGTCTCTGGATTTTTGGTTTGCCTCTGGCTGCAGACAGAAACACATAAATAAAGGAAGCATGGACAAATATAAGCATCTGTTACATGATCAGTTGTTGACAATAATCCTAAACAAAAGAAGCCACCTGCTCTAAGAATGCCCCTAAATTCACTGCTTGTGGCTTTCTAAATGCAAATGCTTAGGAAATGAAGTAGGAAAAAACCTTATAATGATATTTTGTGCTGTAAACAGAAAGTTCATGTGCTGGAAAGCTGGCAGGAGTTTTCCAAGATGAAGGAATAAAAGTCACATCCCTGCATGTCACTTGTCTACAGCCTTCCTTATCTGAATGCTGGCAGTCAAAATGACCTCCTGCCCCCTTTTCTGGTTAGGCTTTTCAAGCCTGCTTCTGTAATTGCTCTGTTGCCTTATGGTGTGTAAGATAGGCTCTTCAGCTGTGTTGAGTGTGGTTTTTTTTTCTTACTTCATCTAGAGAATGGTAGAATGGCTTGGTTGGGAGAGATCCCCCAATGGTCATCTAGTCCAACCCCCCAACATTCAGCCAGAATGTCATCCACTAGGTCAGGTTGCTCAGAGCTTCGTCAAGCCTGACCCTGAATTATCTTCAGGGATGGGGCCTCAACTACCTCCCTGGGCAACCTGTTGCAGAGTTCCATCACCAGCATGGTCAAGAACTTGTTCTTAACATCCCATATAAATCTGTTCTATGATTTCAAATCACAGCCAACTGAGTGCTGGGCTGCAGCAAGAGCAGTGTGGGCAGCAGGGCAAGGGAGGGGATTGTGCCCCTTTGCTCTGCTCTCCTCAGACCCCATCTGGAGTCCTGTGTGCAGTTCTGGAGCCCCCAGCACAGGAAGGANAACAATCCCAGCTCCTTCAGCATGTCCATGCAGCAGAGGTGCTCCAACTCCCTGATCATCTTCATGGCCCTCTTCTGGACCTGCTCCATCAGGAGTCCTTTCAGTGCTGAGGTCTCCAGAGCTGGATGTGAGATTCCAGGTGGGGTCTTACCAGAGCAGAGTTAAGTGGCAGAATCACCTTTGTCAATCTGCTGATGTAAGAATTTTCAGATACATGATTTTCTAGGAATATTAAGTTTTGAGTAGTGTATAAATGTTTGTTTTGGTGGTTTTGCCTTTTTTGGTTTTTTTGTTTACTTGGCTTTTTTTTTTTTATTTATTTAAATCCTATGAAGGTGACCTTTCATGGCAATCAGTAATCTTTATCTCTGAAAAGAATAAATACCTCTTCATGTGAAGCTCTGTTTTTTTACATTTTGGATAGGGACCATGTCAGAAAAGACCATGCTTCAAAACTTTTAAAACAGTGATGTTTAAATAATCCCAAAACCAAACCAAAACAAAAAAACCAAAACAAACCACCTCTTGATATTTCTTCTGTTTTCTCAGTGTAGATTTTGCAATTGATAAGGTGGCAGCCAGCAGAGTATCTGGGGTGTGTAAATCCAAACGTGAGGTCAGACATGCTCAGAAATGAATATGGATGCTGGTGATGAAGCATGGTCCTGCCCTGGGTCTGAACAAGTGCTCTCATGGAATTGTTTTGGTTGGAAGAGACCTTTAAGATCGAGTCCAAGTATTACCTAACTCTGTCTGTCTAACTCTAAGTCTGGTGCTAAACTACATCCCAAAGGACCACATTGTTGTGTCTTTTAAGCATCTCTGGGATGGGGATTCAACAACCTCCCTTGGGAGCCTGTTCCAGTGTTTGAGAACCCTTATCAGTGAAGAAGCTTCTTCTAATATCTATCCTAAACCTCCCCTGGTGCAGCTTGAACCCATTTCACAGTATCAGCAAGGTTGGAAGAGACCTCAAAGATCACTTGTTACTAGGGAGAAGAGACAGGAACCTGTTTACTGTTACATGGTGAGGGATGTTTTGAATTGGGGCCCATAAAAAGAGAATGCTTACCCTAGGCATCCTTTTGTTCTTTTTGACACTCCTTTCATTCTCTAGTTAGAAACTGTATCTGCTGTCCAGTTTCTATAGGTTATAGCCTTTCCCTTTTGCATGTACAGTAATGCCCCACTCTGGGTACAGCTTTTGGAACTCCAGAGCTGTCCCTGCTCCTGTCTGATGTGGGTTTGGGAGTTCCCTGCCCCCCTACACTTAGTAAAATGACCCAGGCTACAACTCAGTTGGCTGGAAGTTTAGATGAAGCTCTATTTACAGCTCAGCACAATGTACAAGCAGATATATACACTATATACAGGAATATTTACAGAGATATACAAGGTAAAGGTAATACAGAAACACAACTCCCCTCCCAGAAATCAGAGACCCCAGGAGGGGCTCCCAACCACCCTTCCACCTTCTCCCCACCCCTATACCTTACCCCAAGGTTTTGAGGATTGGCCAGAGGAGGAATTAGAAGAAAAAAAAGTAGTTAGTGAAATCAGCAGAGAGGAGAAGTTCAGAAGCTGGTAGACAGCCCCAGACGCTGTGCCTGACCGAGAGCGACAAGCCCAAGTGGCTTATCTTTTGTTTTGAGTTCTTTCTTAAACATCACAGCAAGCCTGTGAGTGAAGCAGACATCACCATTGTTTCCTTTTCACAGCCTATAATATAATTTTCTCTATTAAAATATTCCAATTAGCCTTAAACCAGCACACTGTCACTGCCCCATAAAAACAAAAGGACAGGAGGTGCAGGCGGAGGGTTGGGCAGTCCTAAACAGAACATTTGCAAGTGCACTGCTTCAAATTCTACAAGGGAAAACAACTCTCCTTTTATTTAAAAATTAATTTTCTTCTAGTTCCCTGCTTTGCTGCAGGATCATGTCTGCCTAGCTAGAACCTGATGCTGCTTGCCCCCCAACTGTCTTCTCTTCATCTTGATCTTTCTTGTTGTCTTCTCTTGTAGCTACAACATCGCTGCTGCTTATTTATTGAGCTCCTTCTCTTCTCTTTTATGCTACTACTTTAGAGAAACTTTTTTTTTTTTTTTAATCTTTCTGTAGGCTCAGTCTTCCCTGAGTTCATGTTGTTCTTGTTATCCACTCCTGGGTAGTGGGTAACAAGTACTGGAGTTGTTGCTAGTTGTAACAGAAAACTGCAAGGCGACACAAATCACATCTTCTGGGTAAAGATAATTACACTGCATCAACAGATGTGGGTACCTGTGAAACTTAATGAACATGGATAAACTGCACCACAGCTGCAAGTGCTGGAGGTATTGCTCTCTTTTAGAAAGATTTCAGTTGTGGTGAAGAATTATTTAATCATAGAATGGTAAGGTTGGAAGAGACCTGAAAGATCATCTAGTTCTGACCGTCCCCTGCCATAGGCAGGGACACCTCCCACTAGCACAGGTCACTCAAGGCCTCATCCAACCTGGCCTTGAACACCTCCAGGGAGGGAGCAGCCACAACCTCCCTGGGCAACCTGTGCCAGTGTCTCACCA